>JZLH01S0026891.1:15151-28525 GCA_001188425.1 Eucidaris tribuloides | reverse complement strand
GCCGCCACACGGTAACAGAATTCAATGGTTTGTCACACGTCTCACAGATGTACAGTGTCAAACCTTTCTGGTAGCGATCTAAGACTGCGCCTGCAGTGGTCTGTTTGCGGAGGTCTTTCAACACAATCTTCAATTCCTTTAGTGTCATATCTTTCCTGGACTGTTCTAAACCTACGCTTGCAGAGGACTGTTTGAGGTCTTTCAAAACAATCGTCAATTCCTTCATCCCGGGAGGCAATTTGATGACACCAGCATCACCAGAATCATTCTGGTCATCTCTTCTTTCCGGGTTTCCATCACCAACTCTATCAGCAGCATTTGAACTGACTTTTCGTTTCTTTGATGGTTTTGGTACACTACTGGTACCATTATGGCTACACAATTCATTTTGTGCAGACAATATTTTCAAAGTTCTAGAAATATTCTTGGATTTCACTCCTGTATTTTTACTTTCGTTTGGTGTTCCCGGGACCCCACGAGAACGTTCTTTTTGGTGTATGGCATGCTTTTTAACCTTTTTTGACAATTTTGAAGACTCGGACAAGTTGTTGGGAGGATTGGGTTTGCAGTGTTTAGTTTTTAACAACTCACAACTCTCCGAAGAACTACTGTCAAATTCTGTCCTTCTCTTTCTCTGTCTATGGCCTCTCAGTGAATTTTTATGACATTTTTCAACCCGCTTCGGAAACATGTCACTTATCTTTTTCTGTTTCATTAACCCACCCTTACCAGGACTAGGTTCTCTACGACAAGATGCAGCCTCCTTTCCTGAATTGCTGTTCCTTCTTACCACACCTTTCTTACCAGGATGTTTGGACCGTGTTGCATTCTCAGAAATTTCCATCCACACAGGCGAAACACGGTCATCACATATATCAACCTGTGATGTTTTTGAAATCCCATTGCATTCTAGTGTTCTGGTGTTACCACTGGCCATTGCTGTATCCGAGACTGGCCTTGGGGCCAATTTCTGTTGGCCTCGGTCATGGTCTCGGTCCGAGTCACCTGTACAAACCCTATGGAAAAGGTTGGGTTTGGGGGCAGCCACGGACTCAGAACCTGGGGTCTCGGATACAACACTGCCTTTAGTATTACCATGACCTGATGCCATAGGATTTAGGAAACGCCCACTCCTGGAGCCAGGAGAACTCACTGTTGTCACATCAAGATCACTTACTTCATTGTGAACACATGGCAGTGCTTCACTCGTACTTTGAGGATCAGTATCAGCCGTTCTTCTTCCGTCACTTACAGCGTCTGCATCCACGCCCTGCGGTGTTGTGCCGAGGCCACAACTTCCCAGGCCAAGGTCACCCAAAAACATTACCTTCCCATTGGGTTTGTACACTGGCCTCGGATCGAGACCAAGACCAGGGACTCTAAAAACCGGCCTCGAGCCCGGCCTCGGCACAACACTGATTCCCTGATGTGTCACAGCTTCAGTATTTTCAATATCTCCAACAGCAGGACGCGAACCACTGTTCCTCGACTCTTCCTCTTTTCCAGAAGACTCGACACAATCTTCTAAGCCTGCTCCTCGTTTTGGCCTTTCATCACCCAAACTATCGCTATCACTGCTGCTTTTCTTCACATTCTGAGACACGTTGTTATGTTTTCTATTTCCTCTCATAGGTAGAGGGCAGGTGTTCTCCATCTTAGCTGTCTCAGGTTTCCAACTCCTCAATGATGCATCTCCTGTAGTCTTCTCTCCTTCCATCTCAACATCTGCAAATTAAGATCATACCAACTATCAAAGTGGAACTGATGTTTTCTGCACCAGAATAGAGACTAGTTACTGCACGTAGTGCATAATTTACACATACAGTACAATCATTTTCAGTCATATACTATATGTTTCCTGAAGAGAAGTTCAAATAGACAAATATATGTCACTGCACAAACTGAAGTTTCTCTTATCAGTGGTACCATGATGAGAGGCATAAAGGCTATCAATCACACTCATGCCTTTCACATTTAAACAAATGTACAAGGTACTTACGTATATGATCACAACAGTGTAGAAACTAGACTTCATACTAAAGATTGTACTATTTGGTATATTTTATACTGTTTGATACAATATCTTCAGGAGAAAAAGAACATACTCAGGGGATGACATTTTAATTCATAAATTTTAAAAGATAATCCACAAAATATGAATGTTTTATGAGATTTTAACAAACTAAAAGAATGAAAACAACAAACAAAACAAATCATTGATATGACTCTTCACTCTCTTGCCAATTCTGTGACCACTGACACATAACATTACTCTTCACTCATTTTTGTCCATGGAGAAATATTAAATGTTGACTTAAAAATTCCATCAATCTCCAGATTCTATGAAGAAGTACACCTGAAGCTGAAATACAGTATTAGCCTCTGTTTGCCAGGACTGATCCACAACTCATCAAACAGCTAATGTCCCTGCATGTTACTTGCCTTCAGTTTGACGAAAAAAAAAAATTGAAACACACTAATTCTGTTTGTATAAACTGAGATGCTATTTGTTGGAGTTGTCTTTGACTTGCACCCTTTTCATTCCTTATGAAGTTATGTCAGGAGAAAGTCTATTGCAACATGGCAAGTCAGAGGCCATTTCATACTCTGAAGATATAACCAGTACTCAAGATTTTCCATAAAATGCAAGCAAAATAAATAACATACTCACGTATGCTAACATCTCATCAGGCTATTAAGGTAGCTTTGGTGCTTACATTTTCCTTAAAACACCAATACAGATAATTGAAAACAAGCCAAACTATTCTGCTTGAAATGTAATTACACTGGGGCAGTATGTTTCCGAACTTTGCATATTCTTTCATGCAACGTCATGTTTCCATACTGTGTAAAAGTTCGTGAACAGTAACGACAGCAGAAAGGTCTTTCGCCTGTGTGAGTACGCAAGTGATTCTTGAGAGTCCGGAGCAGCTTAAACGAATGCCCACACTCTTTGCATTTGTATGGTTTAGCATCGCTATGACATACCCTCTTATGACTTGTAACATTACCTATACATGCAAATTTGCGGTCACACTGGTCACAAGAGTAAGGTCTTTCGTCAGTATGTCTGCTACGAAAATGAAGTTTCAGCTGACAAAGGTACTTGAACTTTTTATTGCACTCCGTGCACTGGTGTTTCCTCTCATCATAGTGATGCACACGGATGTGAGTGTTTAACGCATAATCGTACCAAAACGTACGATCACACAAATTGCATTCATATACTTTGCGTTCATGAGAACGTGCATGACGTTCCATGTGGTACTTGGTGTTAAACGCTCGCCCGCATTTGCACGCAAAAGGTCTGTCCCTCGTATGCAAACGTTCGTGACGCTGCAACTGGCTGATCTGGCTAAAGAATCGTGAATCATCACAGTAACGGCACTTGAATGGTTTTTCGCCAGTATGTATGCGACTATGCTGCTGCAATTTGGAAAGAGAATTCAACGGTTTATCGCACGTCTCACAGATGTGCAGGGTCATGTCTTTCTCGTAGCGTACTAGGACTACGCCTGCAGTGGACTGTTGGCGGAGGTCTTTCAAGACAATCTTCAATTTCTTCATTCCTGCAGGCAAATCGATGATACTAATATCACCACCATCAGTCTCGTCTTGATCTTGTTCCTGCTCTTCTACATCTACTCTGTCTTTAGCATCTGATACCTCAGTGTGTTTCTTCGGAGGTTCAAGCCTGGCACCAGGATCATTACGACCACATAATTCATTTTGTTTTGACAATTGTGTCACTTTTCTTGAAATATTCTTGGAATTCACTCCTCCTGTATTTTCAGATTTATTTGGTGATCCCGTGACCAAATGAGCATGTCTTTTTGAGTTACTGGCAAGCTCGTTAAAACTTTTTAATGATTTTGATGACTCGGTTGTATTAGTGGCAGTATTTGGTTTGCAGCGTTTAGTTTTCAACAACTCCCAACTCTCTGATGGACCACTGTCACGTTTCTTCTTGCGTTTCCTTGTCTGACTTAGGCCATTAGGCGAATTCTTTTGACATTTTTCAACCTGCCTCAGAAACATGTCACTGATCTTCTTCTGTTTCAGTGCCCCAACCTTACCAGGACTAGGTTCTCTAGCAAAAGTACAAGTGTCACTGTTCCTTAACTCTTCCCCTTTCACACACGACTCACCACACTCGTCACTGACAGCTCCAAATATTGGACGTTCATCACCCAAAATGTTGGCGTCATTGCAGCTGCTTTTCTCTTCTTCTTGCGATACATGTATGTTGTTGATCTTGATATTGTTGATCTCCTCTCTCGTAGTTTGACTGCAAGTGTTCTCCATCTTAGCTGCCTCTGGTTCCCAATTCCTTGAAGATTCATCTCCTGATGTCTTGTCTCCTTCCATCTCAACATCTGCAAATGAAGATCATACCAAAGTAAATTGAAGTTATGCTTCCTCTACCAAAATATATGTTTTAAACAAGACCCTAGGGCCACCACCTGAATCTCCAAACTCTCTATACCCATAAAAAAAAACATTCATTATAAGAATTTATTTGCCCTTGAGCCTAAATCTAAAGTACCAATAACCAGTATAATTTTGGCATCCTGCCCTAAGTATTTGCCAAATAAATTAAATTCTAACATCCTTTTATAAACAAGGCAACCACTAGTATCTTAAATTTACCTTTATACCTACTATTGACCTTCGACCCAAATACATATGGATCCTTTACCATCTAACATTCAGTTGTTACAAAATGGTCTTCATTAGAAAAGTTACCTAACTGGCCCTTAATGCCCGCCCCCTCCGAGGGGGGGGCTGTGTACATTCCACGAACCTCTTCCCTCCCGAGGAATCATCCCACCAATTATTTAAAATCCATTGTTGAACGTATTATTCCTGCCCACCCTCCAACTTTGCCCCCTGGTCTAAACGGCATACTGGCATGGGGTCAAGAAGCATAATTACCACATATAAGTTATCTACACACTAATGTCTAACTAAACTTTCAGATCTAGAAACAGCCAATACCAACCAAGTAAAACTTGGGGACTTCATTTGGACCTGGATACATATAAATTGTACCCCAAATAAACATGAGTCCTTACAACACACCTCAATTGGTTACAAATTCTTGTTAGAAAGTTACCTACTTGGCCCTTATGTGGCCTCCCCTTCCCCCCGGAGTGAGTCATGGTTTAAACCATTCACAACCTCTATTCCCCTCCCCTGAATCATCCACGAATTTCTAATCAATCAATTGAATAGTATTCCTATACCCCTACCACCAAACTTTGCCCCTTGGGGCAATGGCCACCCTGGTCATTGGTCATGAGAACATTAATCAGACATATAAGTATCACACACAAAGTGTAACTAAACTTTCGGTTCTATAGAAAAATTAAAAACTACCTATTTTGCCCCTAGGCCCTGCCCCTGCCCAGCCATTCAACCATTTGGATGACTCATTCAATCCCCATTCCTCTAAAAGACATTCTGCAATGTTGGCCAAATCATATTCATTTGAAGAATAAGCTGAAAATGTTTAAAAGTTACCACGAAGAACACCACATAATCAACGAACGACGGACAAAAAGCGATCGCAATAGCTCACTTGAGCCTTTGGCGGTGAGCTAAAAATACATAGTTGTTTTGCACACCCAAAATACAACAGGCTCATCAAACAATAGAGCAAATATCCACTTTGTAAATATTCACATAACTCTTCACCTATATCAAATCTGGGTGTTGAGCAGTCAGTTTTCAATTGAGTAAATTGAATTGGGCCTAATATAGCATTCCTAGCATCCTTAAAGAAACTTTGGGAATTTAAACTGTATACAACCATTACACTGGTCTGACATCAAGTCATGATTCATGAATCTTATGTCTTTTTCTCAGAAGACTTACCACCATCATCAATGACGGCTCCGAATCTTGGACGTTCATCACCCAAAATGTTGGCGTCATTGCAGCTGCTTTTCTCCTCTTCTTGCGATACATGTATGTTGTTTATCTTGACATTGTTGATCTCCTCTCTCGTAGTTTGACTGCAAGTGTTCTCCATCTTAGCTGCCTCTGGTTCCCAATTCCTTGAAGATTCATCTACTGATGTCTTGTCTCCTTCCATCTCAACATCTGCAAAAAAAATCATACCAAAGTAAATTGAAGTTATATTTCCTCTACCAAAATTGTAATTACTTTAATAATGGCATTTTGTTCTCACCTAAAATATAACAGGCTCATCAAGTAATAAAGCCAAAATCCATCACAATTGTAAATATTTACATAACTATTTACCTCTCACAAATCTGAGTGTTGAGCAGTCAGTTTTCAATTGAGACAATACGGTCTAATAAACTTAACCCATTGCCTCCGAGATTCTGAAAATCCCATAGAGTTAACACAGGGCGCATCCGGTTCCCGTAGCCAATGGGTTAAAATACAGCTTTCTTAGCATCCAAAAGAAACTTTGGGAAATTGAACTGTATACAAGCCATAAAACTGATCAAATCATGATTCATGTATCATATGTCTCTTTCCCAGAAAACTCACCACACGCATCAATGACAGCTCCAAATGTTCGACTTTCATCACACAAGTTATTGATGTCATTGCAGCTGCTTTTCTCCTCTTCTTGCGATACATGTATGTTGTTGATCTTGATATTGTTGATCTCCTCTCTCGTAGTTTGACTGCAAGTGTTCTCCATCTTAGCTGCCTCTGGTTCCCAATTCCTTGAAGATTCATCTACTGATGTCTTGTCTCCTTCCATCTCAACATCTGCAAACAAAAATCATACCAAAGTAATTGAAGTTATACTTCCTCTACCAAAATTGTAATTAGTTTCAAAAAATAAACAGTTGTTTTGCACACCCAAAATACAACAGGCTCATCAAACAATAGAGTAAAAATCCAATTCCTTGAAGATTCATCTACTGATGTCTTGTCTCCTTCCATCTCAACATCTGCAAACAAAAATCATACCAAAGTAAATTGAAGTTATACTTCCTCTACCAAAATTGTAATTACTTTAATAATGGCATTCTTGTTTTGCACACCCAAAATATAACAGGCTCAAGTAGTAAAGCTAAAATCCATCACAATTGTAAATATTTACATAAATAAACACAACAAAAAAGTAACTACCCCCTTTTTCAAAATACCATAACTTTGTACAGAAACAGTTTTGAGCAAAATAATTTGGCAAGAGTGTTTCTGCACTAATTGACTACCTTCTGTGAGAAAATGTGATTGATCCGTCAAGTCATGGATGAGTGAGCACATATCAAAAGCAAAAATGTCACCTTTCAAAAGTCACAAGGGTCATTTTGGGGGATTTGTGATGCAAGATTTTGACAAATTTTGTTTCTGTTAAATGATTAAGCGCTATTTATGTTTATCAACTATCGTTTGACCTCCTTACACCACTTTTGGCACTTTTCGCATTTTTTACGCTTCAGTAAGCTCAATTTGGAAATTTCCATTTAGCACTATTTACGTTAAAGGGAGAAGGCGCCAACAACTAACAGGCATAAGTTAAGAAAATATTTGAGTTCTTGCCAACCAATCAGATTGCACATGCACCGCAGGGAGCTGACCATGCGTGACCAATGCATGCCACGTGACGTGTGTTAGGCGCACCGTGGTAATGTATGCACTGTTTGAGAATTGATAAGCTCCTCCCCCTATAGCTGTTTCTGCAAGTTTTGTCTTAGGGTAAAACTTACAAAGACGTAAAATAAACACAAATTAACTAATTTATAGGGCCTTGATGAGGGCAAGTATCACACAGTACCCCTTATTTAGGCTGTTTTTGTCACCATGTACCATAATGCTCACAATACTCACAATGTCATTTTTATTCTTAACTAATGCTTGTTAGTTGCTGGCGCCTTCTCCCTTTAATCATCTATCATTTCAGCCCCTTACACCTCCCCTGGCACTTATCGCATATTTTACACTTCAGTGAGCACAATGTAAAAATTTCCATCCTTTCTCAATTTTGAAATTGTAAAATCCATTATTAAAAAAACTGAAATGCGATATATTTCAGCAAAATGTATCTTTACATGTTCTACGAACATAAGAGGTTGTAACCATGTTATGGTTGAGTGAGCACACTTTATAAATAAAGCAAAAAGTACCATTATTTACCATTATTTTGGCATAAAAGAGGACTCCTGTGACTTTTGAAAAGTGACATTTTTGCTTTTAATGCACGTTCACTCATGCATGGCATGATGGATCAATCCCATTTTCACACATAAGTTAGTCAATGAGTGTAGCAATACTCCAGTCAATTTATTTAGCTAAAACTTATTTTGTTAAAAAGTTACGGTAGTTTGAAAAAGGGGGTAGTTACTTTTTTTGTTGTGTTTATTTACCTCTCACAAATCTGAGTGTTGGGCAGTCAGTTTTCAATTGAGACAATACGGCCTAATAAACTTAAAATACAGCTTTCCTTGCATCCGAAAGAAACTTTGGGAATTTGAACTGTTAACAACCATTAATCTGGTCTGACATCAAGTAAGGATTCATGTGTAATACACATTGTGTATCTTATGTCTCTGTCTCAGAAGACTCACCACACGCATCAATGACAGCTCCAAATGTTCGACTTTCATCACACAAGTTATTGATGTCATTGCAGGTGCTTTCCTCCTCTTCTTGCGATACATGTATGTTGTTGATCTTGATATTGTTGATCTCCTCTCTCGTAGTTTGACTGCAAGTGTTCTCCATCTTAGCTGCCTCTGGTTCCCAATTCCTTGAAGATTCATCTGTTATCTTCTCTCCTTCCATCTCAACATCTGCAAATTAAGATCATACCAAAGTAGCTAAGTTAGGCTTCCTCTACCAATATTCTAATTAGATAAGAGATGGCATTCTTGTTTTGCACATCCAAAACATTCAATTCTCACAAATATGGATGTGTTGAGCAGTCAGTTTTCAATTAAGACAATCAGCTTCCCTAGACCCTAGCATCTGAAAGACACTTTGGAAATTTGAACTGTATACAACCATTAACCTGGTGTGACCACAAGACACGATTCATGTATGTTACGGTGAAACTAACCAAAATGTCTGCCAATTCTCCCTATCGCATATAGCTCTCAGAATCTGAATGCAAGTGGCAATTTTTTTACCCTTTATTCTCAGGTAATAAACTTCCGGTATAAGCAAGCGCGTAATACATCGAAGGCTAAGTACTCGTGGATCGTGTCAAAATCTTTCTAATAATCTCACAATAATATGTTTTTTCAAGTCCTTCGTCCATATAACAACCCATTCTATTTACATGTAGGTCATGAACGGAGCTATCGGCCATCCTCACACACCGGCGTTCTGACTCAGTGTGAGCATGGTCATATTCCTCTATCACAGGGTCAACATTCGCGACTTTCTTGGCGAGAGTTTCGAGTTCATTTCTTTGTTTACCAGTCGTAGGAACATTTCTTTCACTAAGAAAGTCGCAACATCACAACACAGACATTCATCAAAATTTGTCGGGGACACTTTTGCGAACATAAACAGCACAAAATTAATTAATTTCAACAAGTAAAAGTAAAAACAATCATACATTTATGAATTTTGGCTGAATACACAATTTGTATTGAAATTGTACACAAAATCATATTTTTGAGCGATTTTTGGGGAGACATGCAAGTACAAAATGTTACGTAACTTCGGAACCGCGTACCCGCCAGACGTCGTAAATTTGGTCTCATAAGATACGCGAGATTCGAGAGAAAAAAGTCATGAAACGCCATGGCAACTGCTTTGCAATTGTCGACATATTGCGTGAAATGTCTAAGGGGGGGGGGTGGATTCTGCCCCCATCCTTTTTAGGGTTAAAGTAATACATGTAGGCTAACATTATGGAGCTTCGATTTAAAAAACTGTCAAACTGTGATATCTGAGCTACATGTACATACATGTAGTGTTAAAATGGACAAATAAACATCCTATAATACAAAAGTTTTGAAAGTTATGCTACCACTGGCAAGATGAGCATGAATAAACAATTTCAACTCCAGTGGAGGATAAAATAGCCTAGTTCCTCACACAGTAAATCTATGGGAGGAAATAGGCCGGTGAATCAGGTCACGTTCAGTGCTTGGAGATTTTCACTTTTTCAAGCACTAAATCATCATTTTGAAATACAATTTTTTTCAGGGCTTCATTTTTAGACCTTATTTTTTAAAACTGTGGTCATTGTTAGCCCATGCCAAATGGCTTTAACAGAATCAAATCTCAGCAAAAACAGAATGTGGTACGGACAACTACATGTAGACCAGATCTTTCAATCAATATGGTACAATAGGGTACTCGACACCGAAGTCGAAAATCGGGGGCTCTGGAACTGGCTTAAAGACACTGTATAACAATGTTTCCAGTTTAAAAAATCTGAGCTCCATAGACTGATGTGTTGCAGAATTTCATATCGCCTGATATAAAATTAATGTGCCAATTTGTATCTGCACATGTTGTACTAGTGACAGCATAACTGTCCAAACTTTTGTGTTCTAGGGTGTTTATTTGTCCATTCAAACACTGTCAGATATGTCAGATAGCAAAGTTCAACAATTTTTTAAACGGGTCTTCCACAGTGTTATATAGTTTCTTTAAGTGAAAAATGGGGGTCTCCGGAACTGGAGCTAAGACCTTAGAAGACCTCAAAATGCTACGCTTCGGAGCTGCACCGCAGCAAAGTTTTGGCGCGCCGTTGGCGTGCGCCGTGCTGTAAGTGCAATGCAAAAACTCAATGGCAAAGTGGCAAATTTGGGGGTCTCTGGAACTGAAAAAAAAAAAATTTCTTTGGCTGCTGAAATTGTGATGCTCTGAAACTGAAATTTAGGACTTACTCTAGTGTGAAAATGGGGGTCTCAACCGCGGCACATAGGTAACACACAAATACTAAGTGCCCCCCCCCCCTCCTCCAGAACCCTACCAGTTTTATGAGTAAATAAGTGAGGGCTGTCCCTCTGCTATGTAATTTGAAAAGACAAATTGTATGTCAATGCTTATTTTTCATATTATTCACACCTATTTTAATGAAAACAATTTGTGGAGCAAAACTGCTCCAGTGACAAATGAAGAGTGAATTGATTTGTGTTTACCTTGAAATAAATCTGCCCAGTCACTTAGATCTGCAAGACGAGAACACACCACTGCAGACCCTGGTACATCGGCTGGTGTCGACTGGAGTGGGGATAGGTCCCTGCTGAACTTCTTCAAGATGTCTTGGTGTGTCTTCGGGGTCTCTGGCAACCCCCTAGGTTTGGAGGTTGGTCCCAGTGAGACATTGGTTGGCTTGAGGGGTGAGGGCCGGCTGTGACTATGGTGATGATCCATCCTGGAAGCACATTTGGCTGAAACGAATCCAGATAAACAATTGGGCCAATTAGTTTAACTCTTACTGTGTCGCTGGAGTTTTTTGTACTTCTCAAGTACTTGGCTCATTCATCATGTGTTGAAATCTCAAGAAGCACATTAAATATTGAAATGTGTCGTTATTTTTTTATACAGTCCAATAGGGCAATTGTGTGGAGGTTCGCTTCTCACTACAGTACATGTACATGTACGTGTATGTCCAGTATACAGGAAAAAGCCTCTGCCCATTCATGGGTGTGTAGTACACCACAGACATGCACTCATGTACCAGTATATTTTGCAGGGCTTGTTGCATAACATCCTGTGGAAGCACTCATCCATAGCACAAATAAAAAACATGCCTTTTGTGAAGGTAGTTGTAGTGGCATAATATCCCAGTTGAATTAAGTGGCAACAATGAGACTGATTACATGTATGATACAGTTTAATTATGTAACAAATTTCTGCAGGTAGTAGATTTTTTTCAGATACTGTAGATTCTTCCTTGTTCTTTGTTCGTTTGGAAGGATTAGAGGTAATGGGCAGGGTTGGGAGTTTTTTCCGCCGGTTTTTACCGTTTTTTTCCGCTTTTTCGGAAGAAATGGAAAAAACCTCCTAAGTGTTTATTTTTTTGTTATTTATTCAAGATTTTCATTTTATAAACCATCATAACTATAACAAAACAGGATAGCTCTCTTGTTTTTTTGTTCTCCCCTGTTTTGGTTATGAACTTCTAACCACAGTTTGTTGATACCGTCATGGTCACTTCTCCATGCAACTACAATGTAACTGTACATGTAGGTCTACTCAGTTGATTGTACTATAATGTAGCTCAGTTTATAGCATGGAGAAAAATGGACAAATAACTAGTCTTGTGTCCAGGGAAAAAAATGAAATTTCCTTTTCAGGGGCTACTTTTCCTGTTCCAGATACTCTGTTGTATAAAACCATACGGCAATTTACGGGGGCTCTTTTGCAATTTTCTGGGGTCTTTTGCCATTTCAGGGGCGAAATCGCCCCAAGCCCTCGTGTATTTTTTCCCTGGTGTAAGCTGTTGTGCCAGACACTTAAATTGGTCACCTTTTTGTCAGAAGTTTTAAGAGAATTGCTTTGATGCCAACCATAATATTGGTGATACAGTTATGGTTGTGGCAGACAGGCACTCTCAAAGTACCATATGCTGAATGAATTAAAGCGCAAGTTTAGTTTTGGCGATTTTTTTGGTTATTTGAAAGGTTTATGCCCAAAAGTTATAATCACGCCAATAACAGATTCTGAATGCCTTCAGGGTTTTTTTAATCAATAAATGAAATATCTTGGGGGAGGGGGGACCCCGAGATGTTTGACTAAATTTAACATTACAGCATCCAATAAGGTGTGAAGGTTAGCTGAATTATACCTCATCAGAAAGATCAGAGTCTGTTCTTTCTGATGAGGTATAATTCAGATAACCTTAATGCCTTATTAACCCTTTGGATGCTATAATGTGAAATATAGTCCAAAATCTCGGGGTCCCCCCCCCCCAAGATTTTTCATTAATTAATTTAAAAAACTAAAGACATTTAGAATCTGTTATTGGTGTGATATGACCTTTGGGCATAAACCTTTCAAATAAAAAAAATCCCCAAAACTAAACTTGTGTTTTATATATGAAAACAAGCTAAGTAGTTAAAAGCGCTATATATCACTGTGGAAGACCAGTTTAAAAAGTTGTCAAACTTTGCTATCTGACATATCTGACAGTGTTTGAATGGACAAATAAACACTCTAGTACACAAAAGTTCGGACCGTTATGCTGTCACTAGTACAATATGTGCAGATACAAATTGGCACATTAATTTACTCTCAGCCGATAGGAAATTCTGCAACACAGCAGTCTATGGGGGAAAGCTGGAATGGTCTCTCAATGATTTTCACTTTTTTAAATTTCAGATTTTTACTTGCCCGAATGAAAAATTTTCTTGCCCGCAAAATAAACAATAATAACATTAAAAATTATCTCTCACTAATTTTAATCTCTAATCTTTTTAT
>JZLH01S0026879.1:41437-54571 GCA_001188425.1 Eucidaris tribuloides | reverse complement strand
ATGGATTAACGTTATACCTAGAGTAATTGTCTTCTCCCCGCTCCCCCAATGGATGTTTCGCTACAAACACTCGTGCTGCATTCGTTCCCAGAGTTGCCTCTGTAATTCACTTTATACATGTATATTATGGTCTGTCACAGCATTGTAACTTATTGTAATCCTTGCAATCTTTGCAACCATTTCTCTTGAGAAAATAATCACATTACTCACGAAACTTATGTAAATAATTCAATTACTGTTCACTGTATATAGTAAAGTAATTAATGCATATATATTATTACGTGTAAATAGTTTTGAAAATAGATTTATTATTTTTGTATATCTTAAGATGTGTGATTTATGTTATGTAAATATAAAGTGAAAAAGTTGCAGGAAATAATACATTGAAATTGAAAGTGAAATTGAAAAACCGGCTATAACGTATGCAATATTGCAGATACACTTATCAAATTCAATTTTGTTCTCCTCCAAAATAATTTCAAATCAGAAAGAGGGTTATATAATTCCATTTGTTCTGCCATTACAGTGTAAATTATTTCGATTTACTTTGGAAAAAATGCACCACAAAACGTGTTTGTCTTCTTGAAGTTTCAAAGTTTCCCATATCGCTTGCTTCTTGCACACATTCACGGAATTACCCTTTTTTTAAATTATGACTTGCATGGAAATACAATTCCTATATAAAAAATAAATAAGAAAATGGCGATTTTTTTTTGCATTTATTACAAAAAGTTGCCAAACAAACCCTCACGTTTTCAATGGACCTTGCCGTATACGCACGCAGGCGCTTAAACGCCACCATCTCAAAATACAATTTTAAATGAGCGACTGGGTGTCCCCCCCCCCTCCATGAGTTGACCCACGGTACACCTCTGAACTACTGTGCCCTGGTTGTGCTACAGAAATTCACTCTCTTTACATCTTGAGACACATTTTGTGCACATACGATGTGGAGCAATACAAACTCCATCACACACAGAAATTGTTGTGTACTTCCCTCGAGCCCATGAGCCAACACGGTTTACCGGGATGTGGCTGATGTTGTGCACTAGCTACTACTTGGAGCTATAGGCCTAAGTCACGAGGCATAGTGCTAGGATTCATTCAATTAATGGATGTGTCTGACTTCTCAAACAATAAATGTTACCTCTAACACAAAACACCTACACCTCAAACTACACTATATGGCCAACTTTCGAGTATTGGTGATATCAAAAATAAATTACATTACGTGGTATTTCCATTTTCTTTATTTCTTTAATGATTAATTCATTCATCCATTCATTCATTCGTCCGTTCTTTTTTATGTGTCAGGTTATTATTTACTTATTTATCTATTTACGATTTTTTTTTTACTTGAGTGGTTGCTGTCCAGACTCCAGCCAGATGCAATAATACCTGCCCGTGCCTACGTATAAAATGCCGTTTTGGCTTATCCTGAGCCTATGTATATAGGCCTACGCCCTTAAGTTTGGGGAAATGAAACCTTTCTTTAAAATAAGAATGGAATGATTGTAACATGTTCACACAATCATTAAGATATACATCTGCGGTTATTTGCAAAGTTTTGATGTCATAGTCACAATATTTCTGTAAATCTGGCTAAATACACATACGTGTATTTTTTATGAAAAATTCACAGTTGGGGAAAATGGACAAAAGGCAAATTTCTGGGTCCAAACTGCTATGAAAGCTTACACTAATTTGATTGAATGTTGTATCATGTTGTCAAGAATTTGATAACCCCAACATGGCAAGAGTAGGTTCCATTCAAACGAAATTTTCAAATTGCTCAATAGATTTACATGTAGCGAACCCGGCCGTAAACTATGGGGTAGTAAAGAGCCAAAGATACTATTCTACCCCAAAGTGCAGCTATTGTTGCTGGGCCGTCCCTCTTCACAGGACACCCTCTCCGCTCATCCATCCGCGCTCCATTGATATCAACGCTTGAATTAGCACGCACGGCCACACGTGCCCGTTAACCAAGTCAAAGTCACGTAAATTAGCAACCCAGATTTGCCGGACAGTAAATGAATCAGTGAGTTACCTTTGCAGCAAATGAAGACACCTCAATGGACGTTTTACGTTCGAAAGGTAATACAAATTAATGTTTTTACATTCATTAATTTTACATTCCATAAAATCCAGTGTCTCTCCAACAAACAGTGGTCCAAACAATCCGCTACCGCGACGATGGAAGCACCAATCTATCGGCTATCGAGGACTCCCAAGCGTGATGTAGCGTACAACATGCTGTTTACTAATACTATGGTGCTTAACTTTAAAAGCATATATAACACATTTGTTAAAATGCCCAAATGTGCAATTTAATAGCAAATATTAATATATATAGTGGTCCAGTTTTATGGCAATATGTTGAGATCCCTGATCTAAACATTGGAGAGAAAGAGTAAATATATATCCACTAAAAAATTAAATTTTCTGAAAAGAAAAGTTAAAAATTACATTTTTTGCCACAAGTAGCGTCAAATTTACTCACTAATTCAGCCATCAAGTGTGGTATGCTATCATTTAGAGAATTTAAATATCCTATAAAAAGATACCAAGCTCATGCTTATTAAAGGTTCCATTCAAAAAATTCATTTTCAAAACGCTCATATTATAGGTTGACATGGCGCCATTTTAAAAATTGGCCCACTATCACCCACCCATTTTGAAATTTCACGTGGCCCCGCGGTATTGTCTGATATGTACACCCCTTGAGAAGATATCATGCACATAATCTTGGTGCATTTATCACATTTTGAAACGGATTTGACCCAAAATATTGCAGTCATCTGCTCCACTATATGAGTGCAAAGAATCTTATTAGCCAATGGTTTTCAACTCGGAGGAAATTTAATATTAGACCTTTGGGAATTATACAAATACCATCATGAGTTCGAGTACCAATACAAATACTAATACCAATGCCAATACCAAAACCAGTACTATATTACCACATAACTAATAATAATACCAATACTAATATCAGTACTAATACTGATACTAATATTAATTAATACTAATGCTGATATTAATGCAAATACTACTACGATACTAACAGTTACTCTACTGGGTAGACGGTCAGAACGACAAACCAGATATGTGACTTCCAATGATGTAATGTTTTGGTGTTGGGGGATAATAAAACCTTTTCTGAGACACTTTATTTCAAGGGTATCAATGTTTGTTGAGCAATTATTTCATTCGAGGGCTTATTTTGGGACATTCTCCAAATAATGTGATCCCTTACGTTCGATAGGTTTACAGTATAGGATAATAAAACTACCTTTATATTAAAGCGCGAGTCTAGTTTTAGCGATTTTTCTTTTATTTGAAAAGTTTATGTCCAAGGGTCATATCACACCAATAACAGATTCTGAATGTCTTTGATTTTTTAAATTAATCAATGAAACATCTCGGGGGGGGGGGGGAACCCCCGGAAATTTTCGGCTATATTTTACATTATAGCATCCAAAGGGTTGATAAGGTGTTAAGGTTATCCGAATTATACCTCATCAGAAAGATCAGAGCCCGATCTTTCAGTTAGGTATAATTCAGATAACTATAACACCTCATTAACCCTTTGGATGCTATAATGTAAAATGTATAGGCGAAAATCTCGGGGTCCCAACCCCCCCCCCCCGAGATGTTTCATTCATTAATTAAAAAAACTAAAGACATTCAGAATATGTTATTGGTGGGATATAACCTTCGGGCATAAAACTTTCAAATAAAAGAAAAATCACCAAAACTTAACTTGTGGTTTAAAGAGTATAATCTAGATGTACGATCTAACAAGCAATATGACCCTGTTCGTGTTTAAAAAAAAGGTCCTTACCAACAAAAGGGTAAACTCCCGATCGATCGCTTTTTTCCTTGGCCATGAAAAAAGCCGCAATTATCCCCCTATTTTTGGACAAGCTCAAGATGTTGACGCCCTGGCATCAGAGAGAAATAATAGCAGTTCGCAATCTCTTTCATCTAGTTTATGCTTTTTTTTGGTGTTGTTGAAGATTTTGACATGTATGCAGTGAAGGTTGAGAACATCACGGCGACAGGGGATATGTACAGTATTATCGTCAACTGGGTCATTCCACCGAATAGTTGTGACATCGTTGGTTATCGAATCTACTATCAGCTGTCGGACGATGATTTGGCTGAGAAGGAGTCAGGTATGGCACAAGCGTTGTATATTGCTTACAGAATAATATGTAAAATCCAAATAAATATATCATAGCAGATGGCTTGCATAATCATCAGACATATACGTTATTATGTGGATTGCATTATATTTCAAGCCATTAATTGGTAAAATGAATGTTTCCTTGCTTTAAAAAAAAGAATAGACCCTCAAGTGAAACTCTATTCCTTATCGGCAATGTTTTAGATGAAATAAATCAATCGTTGTGGTACACGTTTCAATCGGACGAATTATTGTAATCTTGGTAGGATTGCATGGTGTACAAAGATAGTACTAGATAGTAAGATAGTAGAAATATAGTAAGGTTTGCGGAGTAACACCATGAAGATGTCATTTTTGAAAATGTTTGGTTCTAAAATGATAATAATAATGATAATACATATGATTTATATTGCGCCAAATCCACTCTGCAAAGTGCTCTAGGCGCAGGGTATACTGCACTGTATAGAATTTTTTTTTTTCTTTTTTTTGGGGGGGGGAAGGAGTTGAAAATGGGAAAAATGAAGTAATCAACGGGAGGCATTAAACAAGTAAGTTTTTAGACTGCGTTTGAATGACTCTGGGCTATTGCAACTTCTGATAACTGCAGGTAGGCTATTCCATAGAGCAGGACCAGCGTGAGCGAAAGCTCGTTCCCCCCATGTTTTTGTAGATTTTGGAACAACAAGAGAACCAGAGTTGGATGAACGTAAAGATCTGACGGGAATGTAATTATTAACTAGACCTATATGTTAATGAGGAGCAAGACCCTTGATGCAATGGAAAACGAGAAGTAAAATTTTGAAAGTAATGCGATTATTAACTTGCAACCAGTGAAGTGATTTCAGAGTGGGGTTGACATGAGTGTGTTTTTTAGATAGTGTAACAATGCGTGCTGCAGCATTTTGGAGCTTTTGAAGTCTAGACAGCTGGGTTTGTGGTAGATTAAATAATGTAGCATTTCCAAAATCAAGTCGAGAGGAAATCAGACTGTGAACCAATTTGTACTGTTCACTCTAGATTTTTTCTGTTTAGAACCACACGTTTCCAAAAAAAATAAAAAATCGTCCTGGTGCTACTCCGCAAACCTAGTACTGACGAATGATTGTTTAACAATACTCTTGATGGGTATTATATTGCAATCAAAATGCGTTAAAATACGAGAAAATTATCATATTGACATATTTCGTGAAATTTAGAAGCGAAGTGACATTGCATATCTTGTAACTCTAACAAATCGTGAAATTTTCTTTTCTTTCACTGCACATAATGAAGCTGTAGTCGAATTCGGATAATAAATATTCATGCATCAATAGCATATAGGGATTTATTGACATGACATAAAACGGTTGGTTACATATTTCAGTGCGAATGATTGATTCCAGAAAGGGGTTATTATAGTTTCGAACGTTATTGAAGTTTTACTGTAATTGTATGTATTCCTTTATAATTGTTCCCATATTTCATTCTTGTTCAAAGTTGTTTGTACATTTGTTTGAAAGTGCTTCGTATTATGACAAAGGCGTCGATCCTGGGGGGGGGGGGGTCAGGGGGCGATCGCCCCCCCCGATGAAAATATTAGGAGTGGGGGGGGGGCAAACATATCGATAAACTTAGCATAAAAATACCATCGAATATGCGAAATTGTCAAATTTTCTTCGAAATTTTTTGACATTATTTTTCACTTTCGCCCCCCAATCCGAAACACGGATCGACGCCCCTGTATTATGAAAAGGTGTCTTTAATGCATGTAATTATTAATATACGAAACTTGCATTTGAAAAGTTGAGCACCCAAAAAATTTCACCTCGAAGTCTTTAAACTCTGAAACATAGTTGTTGTATTCCGCCATTATACTCCAATGATTTCCTTTGAAAACATAGCTTAATGTAACCCTCTAGTTATGAAATCACGGCTATTACATTAGAATATTATTTAAGGACGATGACATATTTTCGAGATTGTATTCTTTTCTGAAAGGATCCTAGATCCTAATTATTAATTTCTCTTTCTGGTTTGTCAGTGTTTATTAGTGGCGGGGACCAAACCAGTGGTATCGTAAATGGTCTTCGCGCTGGAACATTTTATGACGTCACTGTTGCAGTCTATATCAGCAAGGATGAAGAATTGGACGAATCCAAAGCAGTATCTGCTAACACGTGTAAGTATAGGTGCAATTAACAGGCCAATTACCCTCCATCACATCGACCTTCAGGACAGTAACCCCCTTTTATTACTAACATGACAGTTACCCTGGGGCAATACTACCCCCCCCCATGACTAAGGACATAACTGACATTTTTTTTCTTCAAAATTGAGTTATATAGTGTAGGGGACTCAGTACATCATGCTAAACATGCAGAACAAAAAAAATAATAATTAGATGTGACCCTTTGTTTCATAATCCGCTTGTTAAAAGGACACTGAATAGGGCCGTTTTGAACAAAATATATTTTGCTGATTATCTCCAAAACACCAAAATGTCAGTTATGCCCTTTTGTCATGGAGGGGGGGGGGAGAATAGTCCTTTGGTAAATGACCCGGGGGATATTTTAGAACCTTTTTTATGCATCCACGTATTTAGAGTAATTATTGAGTGGGTAATTGTCCGTGTGGTAATTATTGTCCCATGGGATGATTTTCCGTATGGTAATTGTCCTCGGGGTAATAACTGTCCTAGGGGTAAATTTTCCTGGGTGGCAATAGTCCGGATGGTAATTGTTCTGGGGTAATTGTCTCGGTGGTAATTATCGGGGACAGGGTAATTTTCCAGGGGTTATTGTCCGGAAACGCATAGAAATCAATTTTCGCTGGAGATTTGTTCGTGTACACGTGTATCCGAAAGTATTTCTGAACATGTGGTGTGTACACGAGTATGAAAATATACACGTTTAAGAATATAGGCCTAAAAATAGAGTATATACTGTACATATCTTTTTCTGACTAGCTTCATGTCCCGCTGACTACGAGGAAGGTCCCAACGGCCGCTGCTACCAGTTCAGAGTCCCATCCAATGGGGAATGGTGGCCGAGCGGAAGACGCGGGTGTGACGACACTGAGGATTCCGACCTCGTCATCATCAACGATGCCGAAGAACTGGCCTACCTGATGAATAGGACAGGTGACTTGGACGCCGATGCAGTCTGGTGGATAGGTAAGCTACTGTTTCTTTTTCTGGTTTGAATCATTCATGTGATCATTGTCTCGCCTGTGTATTGCAGCGAGACATAGAATTCACAAATTTCGGCGGCGCCGGCGTCATCGGTGTCGATTTCGTCAAAAATAATTTTGCACACACAATAACTTTCTATAGCTTTGAGGCAGGATCACGACATTCATACCAGAGGTAGGCCTACATCACTAAAAGGGCTAGGGTCTATGAATAACTCGAGTTATACAGTATTGAATCAAATCGTCTCAAACAGGTCAATTTATTTACGATAGATATTCAAACCAACACAATTCTAATGTCGGAACTGAGTACATGACCATCACCACCATCGTTTAAAGTCCGTTATTCCCACTCTGTGGGGTTGGACAGTTTATTTCCTTGATGGCTCTCCTCCATGCTGTCCTCTCATTTGGGTCAAAGTGGGTATTGTTGGACACACTTCTGTCTTCTTTGATTGGTTCTTCCTATGTCTTGCCGGGTCTCCCACGTGGATTCCTTCCAGAAACTGATCGACACATAATTTTAAATCATTCATGTATGATATAAGTTTCAGAAAAAAACTATAATACTGGAAATAACATCTGAATATGTAAATTGTTTAAAAAATGAAACGTTACAATTTCTTATAAATTTTCCACCACGAATTTTTGCTTTGTGGATTTGCAGGTTTTTCCGATCTGGCAACTGAAGGCGACTGGAGATGGATAGATTGCGAGGAGCCGAGCCAATGGCAGAAGCAACTCTGGGCTCCTGGTTACCCTAGATCGGACGGGGAGTATGACTGCGCCATTCTACAGCCAAATGGCTCTCTAGCCGACGCCGTGTGTGACCTTCGGATCAATTCCATCTGCGAGATTTCACTTAAAGGTTCAAGACTTTGTTTAATTGTGAAACAGTCAACCTAAAAAATGCAGAACGCTGGTGGTGTTTAGGCTGTATAATGATAGCCACATGCATATGTAAGAATCCAAAAGTTTGGATATTTAAGTGGCCAGTACCAAGATATTTACGTTAATACTATACAGTTCATAGAAAAATGTTTATGGCAAACTGATAACTCATAGATTATCACTTTGTGGTTTATCTTTTATACCACACTAAAGACAATGATAGTATGGGGCCACGCAGCTCTTTTTTTACATTGTAAACATTGTTAAACAGACTGAATATGGAAACGTTGAATTAAGTTATCATGCACAGAATCGTGTTAACATTTTTTTTTCATTTATAGCCGATTTTGCGCCATGTATTTGTCACTGATTTTTGTTGATTTTAAAAATGTATTGTCACTCTAAATGACTCAAAGGTAAATGACATGATTGGGGTAGTCCTGTCCTCAACTTGGGGTAAAAACTATTCTAGAATCAAGAAAACTATGTAAGGATTCTACTGTGGAAAATTTGTAGTAAAAAATTGAGTCATTTTAAAATAACGTCCATCAGTATACCTTGTAACAGACAAATCTGTAGTGTGGCCTTCTATAGGGATTAATTCTATCGTGCCTCGATAAAATTAAACTCCTTGCCTGTTCATGCTTGATTCTCCTTAAGTAAACAAACTCAAGACAAATCATTCCAGCCAGGAGATCCATTCCAGCTGGTGTATATTTGGTATATCTTTCATCCAGTTTGGTTCTAAAAGCATTTTTTACTTCTCCCAATCACGTCACTGAACTTTAATGATCGTGGTTAGTAAAAACAAACAATGGTTTTAAGTATTGAGTTGCATTTATAAGTATTGATTTGCATTTGAATATCAAAAAGTGAGAAACTAGTTTTAAATGATAACATTTTCTATCTGAAAAACAACAATAGAGTGACTGAATTCATTATCTAGGGAGTGATTCTAGAAATGGAGTTGAAGTTGGAAAATGACTGTATGCAAATTTTTACTTTATTTGAAGTGGATCTAGAACGATTTCAATGAATTCTGCACTTGTGTAAATGTTTGGCTCCTTCTTGACATATATGAACATTGCTGTCACCCCAGGAGTAAATTTCACTTCATTTACTCAACACTCCATAATAGTTAAGAGTACAATTCACCCACATGTACTGACATCTCTATAGAAGAGTAATATTTACTCTTATATACTCAAAACTCCTTATCAATTCATCGCATAAAGAATTAATTTCCCATTCTTTCATATTCATCAGCGTCTGAATTCACTTGGGAGTTATAGTGATATTGATTCGGGGTCAACATAGTGACTATCTTGTCTATTCCTCATTGCAGAATTTGATACAAGTGATATAGTCGTTTCAAATATAATGGCAAATGGTGTCATGTATGGTGTTGAAGTCACGTGGTCACCACCCCAATACGGATGTGACGTCATCGGCTATCGAATATACTTTCAAATCGCTGGATCATCGGACGACAATGAATCGGGTACGTTATTCAATAAAACAAGTAACAGAACAATTTGGCATAACCATTACGTGAAAAGGAAATACTAACCACAAGTAAAGAGAATGGTCAATATAATTTATGAATGATTTTGAAGGGAATTCAAAAAACTTGTATGAAGGAAGTACACATTTACCTTTATGAAAATTAAGACCACTGCCACTTATATAAGGTGGTGGATATATTAACGAATATAACCTGCACTGATTTCAACTGTCGTGTAGTTGCATCGAAAATACTTCATACTGTTTTACAATTATTGTTGTATTTTTAACGCCAAAATATTGTATTAGATAATGTGTTTACTATTTTTCTACTCTAGAATAGGATAGCACTGATAATTATATTGATTGTTTTATGCTTTGAAAGTATACTTATCGTCAACATTTCCGGTAGTATTTACTTTTGTTCGATTCAATTTTTAATCTACATTTCCCCGTGTCCTCAATTATGTTTTCCTTTTGCAAACCTATAAATTACAAATTTTGTTTTTGTTTCGTACCTCAAAATCTTCACCTTGTAAATTCCAACCATAATATAACACATTTTTAATCTTATTTTGTAATGTCATGTATATAACAAGTCACATGGTGCATCATTTATATTCTAGTTTGAATTTGAACTCATAACATATTATGTTGTTCTTTTCATTCCTTATTTTATCGTTCATTGTTGTTCACAATAAATTTTGCACTGCATATTCTTGAAAAAAATGGAAAGTGATATAAACTGAAAATCAGAATCATATTTTGCAAGCCTTTCATGATTAAAACATGACAAGCATATAAGAAGGGTGGATGACACGCAATGCATAATATAGTTTATTATTTATTATCAAACAGTAGATCCGCATATTAATAAATCCCATAATGATCAAGTGTCACTTCTGAAAACTGAGATCTGCGCTCTTGATCCAAAGTGACACCAAGCAATCAAACTTTTGCCTTTCTCCTGTAACATTAGTATTCGTCAATGGTGGCGATATAACAAGTGGTGTCATCTCAGATCTCCGTGCTAACACGACATACACCGTGACCGTAGCGGCGTATATCAGCACGGACGCCGAGATGGAGGAATCCACGCCTGTAACTGCTACAACAGGTCAGAAAAATTATATTCGTTTTTTGCATAGGCCTAAATATGTTATACATGTAAATCACAGGAATATTAAAGTCATTAATTCTTTTCTTCAATATAACATTTTCGGGAAATGATGATGTCGCAATAATAGCGATTTCGTGCTCTTATATATAAGAGCAGTAATAGCGACAAACTCGGACCAGTAGGCCTACTAGTAGCAAAAATTGTAATAGCGAGTTAGATAGTAGCAAAATTCAAATAGCGAGTTAAATCGCTATGGCTGCTCGCTTTGTAGAGAGAAATTGCAAAAGATTTTCAAGAGAGAGGAGGGGTGGTGTCCCGTTTGTTTTTGGAGCTAAAAATGTATCAACATTGGCAATTAGCAACCCATGGATTTGCTACATTTCGAATAATAATGATATATTGATAATGAAAATAATTCAAGAGATTAATGATTCAAGAAGTAAATCACAGTGTTCAAACTGGTGAATGCATAGTTTAATTAACAAATTGAAAATGGGCGTTTGGTTAATCTTTTCTGATGAATATTGGTGAACTCGTCAATTTTAGTATCTGTGCTAAAATATGGGTAAACAAGTTTTATGCGGTGTTTATAGACTTGCGAACGCTGTTCTTGTATTATGTTCGGCACGCGCTTAACCTAGGTATATAAATCTACGATTACTTTAATCGTGTTTCATATAATAGTGTTTATACTCTGTTTCGTTTCTGACAGCACCATGTCCAACCAACTACGAACAAGGCCCTAATGGACGCTGCTACAGGTTTAGAATACTAACTTATGGCTCGTGGTGGCCTACAGGAAGACGGACTTGTGGCGGTGTTCAATATTCCGATCTGGCCATTATTAATGACGATCAAGAACTGGAATATCTTTTAAACAGGACAGCTGAAATAGATGCAAACATGACTTGGTGGATTGGTAAGTATAACCTCCCCGAGGAAAGAAATACCTCACAGAAAACTAAAAAGCATTCCAAGACCATACGTCCCCAATGAAACAGTTTTCATCTAAAAATACAAATTTGTCAAGTCATACTCGTCTTGAGATGACAGGGTGATGCAAACGCTAATATCTATTTCGTCTTTTGTAAACTAGTTTGTCAAATTTTCCGATCTGTTTTTTTTTGTCGTGATTTGTCGTGTAGTTTCGTCAATTAAAATCTCAAGTCGTCGGTAACAGCCGGGTAACAGTCACTGAGCCTAAAGTGCAAAAAAAAAATTCTTCGTTTTGCATGATATCAGCATTTCAATGAGTTTCATTTTTTTTCCAAAATATACATGGCATTACTGTTTGACCAATTGGAATTTGAGTTTAATGAATTTTCTTAAACGACGACAAATTTGCTTTTAACAAATGTCCGTTGTTGGCTATACTGCTCCCCCCATGACAAAAGAGCATAACTGACATTTTGGAGATATTGAGCAAAATGTATTTTGTTCAACACGTAAAGCCCTTTCCAGTGTCCTTTTAACAAGCGGATTATGAAACAAAGGGACACTTCTATTTTTTTTTGTTCTGCATGTTTAACATGATGTACTGAGTCTCCTACACTATAAAACTCAATTTTTGAAAAAAAAGTCAGTTATGCCCTTTTGTCATAGTAAGGACGAATTATAATGACAATTAACCATTTTGAAGTCAAAATATTTGCAACTTGTTGCCAAATGACGAATTGAAAAGGCAAATGAACCAAACTAAAAGTAGCATTTACAAGCTCCGCTCTTCTCGGGACTAAACTGACATGACAGGCGACGCAATTTCAATAAAAACTGATGAAAATGGGCGGGAAAACCTGTACTACGAAAAAGAACATGATCTTTACAGTGTCGAATCCACCAATCCATATAGCTCTTTTTTAAACTTGATAAAAAAAACTAACTATGACTCATTATCTTGTAGGATATTCGGACTTATCGGTAGAAGGAGACTGGAGATGGGTTGATTGTCAATCATCTACCGTCTGGCAGAACACCCTGTGGTCGCCAGATTACCCTAGAAACGGTCGCCATGACTGCGCCGCTCTTCAACCCAGCGGGGACATCGTGGATCTCGTTTGTGATAAACCACTCAGTTATCTGTGCGAAATATCACCGAGAGGTACAGTACGAGGATAAATTGAATCATCAGTCAAAGAAAAAAATAAGGGTGTAAATTTCGGTAAAACCCCATTCCATACCATTATTGCCCTATCGTTTTTTAATCGACTCAGAGGAGGGCAGCAGAACTGGAGATGCTGGGCACTCCTCCCCCGATCACACT
>JZLH01S0026879.1:29127-40680 GCA_001188425.1 Eucidaris tribuloides | reverse complement strand
ATAGTCTGACAGTGTTTGGATGAACAAAAGAATTCCGTAGAATACAAAATTTTAGACAGTTATGTTGTCACTCGTAAGTACAGGTATAAATTGGCACATGAATTATTGTCAGCGGACGGAAATTCTGCAACACAACAATCTATGGAAAAAACAGGAATGGTCTCTTAATGATATTCACTTTTCAAATGCACGTAATGATCGTTTTGAAACGCAATTTTTCAGGGCTTCACTTTTCAGACCTTCTCGGAAACACTAGCAGCAGGGAGAATCATGTAGCTCAGATTGTTTTAAACTGGAAACATTGTTATAACCATGTCGTTGAATGTACTCTTGTCTGTAAAATACACTTACATAATAACAGTTACCTGTAAAGAAAATATTAAAGTTCTCCATTTTCGTTAGATTTGTAGATTACCGACCTAAGGACACATTATGTAATATACAAATACACATTTAAAGCCGAAAGATTATTGCCATCATTCTGCTTCGCCCAGTGGCGCCGGAACGTTTGGAAAATACAATGGATTGGAGGGGCAGAGCATTGTTCACTAACAATGGTTGCCCCTCCAAGTCCATTGTCAATCTGAACGTTTCGGCGCGCCTGGCTTCGCCCCTCCCACTTCCAAAAACGTTCCGCCATCCCTGACTTAGAGTTAACATCCGCCCATTCTTTTATCGACCAAGTATTGCCACTTCAACATCTGCAGTAGAAATGCGGCGTGTTTCATCAGTGAACGCGGGCTGTGAGCAGTCAACAAAGTTGAGGAGTACATGACATTTTTTTCTCCTACTCTTACATTTACTATGCAGGTTTTGGTTACGAGGATGCTAATGTACGTGACGTCTCGGCTGTTGGAGTGATGTACGGTGTGGAGGTCACGTGGTCTGTATCACCGACGAGTTGTGACGTCATCGGGTATAGAGTCACTTACCAGGTGGACGAAGAGTCATCCCGACCTAACTCAAGTAAGCAGAGTAAGAAGATACCATTCATTACGAGAGGGAAATTCAAGTTATCTCTCTCAAGTCTTGTAACTATTTGTCGTGATGAGAAAAATCTTTGTTAATAAGGAAATCTCTATTGATTAAAGGTCACTTGCAGAGGGAAATTCATAGTGCAATCGCTATAGGTTAAATCCAATGTTGGATCTTGTTTTTCAAGTGTTTTTTAAGTTTGCAATTCGCCGGTTGTCCGGCAGAAGGGCTCTAGCAAATGTTTCCTGCAGAAGGGCCTTAACCTTTAATTGCCTATAACTCGAAAACCATTGGCTCTTTTCACGTGAAATCAAAGTAGTGTGATATGTGTAGATCCTTCTGTCAGTCTGGTAAGTGCAAATATCAAATAAGGCAATATTTCTCAAATTAGAGACAATTTATAGTTCATGCCTTTCGGCCGGGAACATGTGCTATGGCCATTCTGCTGCACAACCAATGACTTATAGATTTCACAAATACCCCCCCCCCCCCGTGTATTTTCACCCTTCAGTGATTGTGTATGGTGGCGATGTCGACAGTGCAACTATCACCGATTTACGACCAAACACAGTGGTTAATGTCACGGTAGCGGCAATCCTGAGTATAGATGCAGAGCTTAGTCCTGTTGGACCGGTTTCAGCTACCACGTGTGAGTATTTCAATGGATAAATAAGTTAAACAAAATATAGTAACCGTTAATGTTCCACGTACTTTCTGAGTATTTTCTAACTTTATGAACTGAAATATACTTAAATGCAAAACAATTAGAATAGACAAACGCATAGAAACCCACACGCACACACAATTTTAGTAGTTTGTTTAATTGTGGAAACTTCATTACATAACAGTTTCCAAAGTTACACCAGTACAAGTAATTTTGTCCAAGATTTGGCATGGAACATCGTTCAATGAAAATTGAGTTGTTGCTAAAACCTCAAAATATTCTTCCTTAAAATTTAGTCTCATGTTCCTACATTTAGTCCCCAACACAAATTAGAAGAAAATTACCTATCAAAATAGTAATTACATGTATAGCTATTTTTCTATATTTTACAATCATTTACTGAAATTTGTTCGTGTTATCCTGTGTATTTATAAAAGCTAAACGTATTGCCATTTTATGGAACCGTTGTAGGTAATATTTTCAGTGAAAATTTATGCACGTAAACGAATAAAAAATGGGCGTTGGACCAATAAACTCAAATTAAATGAAACTGAAATGAATTTTCATACATTGATTAACCTTTAATTCTGTCATAGAATTTTGAAGTTGGAGTGTGAAATATACAGTGGCGACCTAAAACGTCGTCACGTTACAAACGCGTTTATTGAAACGCGTTTCTTGAAACGATGTTCAAACGCGATTAAACGCAAAGCCAGCGTGGTAAATGCGTGCGTTGCGTTTATGGAAACAAATTCGTTTCAGGAAACGCGTTTGTAGCCGTTTGTAACGTTACGATGTTATCGGTCGCCACTGTAAGTTCTTTTCGAATATATTGTTTTTTTAATTCTCACAGTATCGTGTCCATCCAGCTACGAAGAAGGCCCCAATGGACGCTGCTACAGATTTAGAATACTGGAGTATGGCTCGTGGTGGCCTACGGGAAGACGAACTTGTGACAATGTCCAGGATTCCGATCTGGCCATAATAAATGACGAACAAGAATTGGACTATCTGGTGAACAGGGCTGCTGAAATAGATGCAAACATGACTTGGTGGATTGGTAAGGTTAAAGCGCAAGTTTAGTTTTGGCGATTTTTTTTTATTTTGAAAGCTTTATGCCCAAAGGTCATATCACACCAATAACACTGATTCTGAGTGTCTTTCGGTTTTTTTAATTAATTAATGAGAAATCTTGCGTTTGTATGGTAAGTCTGCTAAAGACAATAAAAATGGATCTGTGTCATGGGTGGAAACATCCTCTCAAAGTTATTCATTCAATCAAGAAGAATTGTATGCTTATGGTCACACAGTTATGTTAGGAATGGGATATAGAACAGTAGAAAGTGATAGACAGTGCCGGAATTCATAGACGTTATTGCACGGTGCAGAATTAGCAAGGAAGAACTGATTTAGCTTAATACAAGGTATCATCCGCAAGTTTTGGTTCTTTAGTCAGTTGCTGCTTCCGTGAAATTCTTGATGTGTTTGTATAATACGTCGGCTAAAGACAATAAAACTGAATTTGTGTCATGTGTGGAAACATCCTCTCAAAGTTATTCATTCAATCAAGAAGAATTGTATGCTTATGGTCACACAGTTATGTTAGGTATAAGACATAGAGAGTGATAGACATAGAGAGTGATAGACAGTGCCGGAATTCATAGACGTTATTGCACGGTGCAGAATTAGCAAGGAAGAACTGATTTAGCTTAATACAACGTATCATCCGCAAGTTTTGGTTCTTTAGTCAGTTGCTGCTTCCGTGAAATTCTTGATGCGTTTGTATAGTACGTCGGCTAAAGACAATAAAAATGGATTTGTGTCATGTGTGGAAACATCCTCTTGAAGTTATTCATTCAATCAAGAAGAATTGTATGCTTTGGTGGATTTTAATTAATTATGACCACTGATATTTCTTGTAGGATATTCGGACCTGTCGGTAGAAGGAGACTGGAGATGGGTTGATTGTCAATCATCTACCGTCTGGCAGAACACCCTGTGGTCACCAGGTTACCCTAGAAACGGTCGCCATGACTGCGCCGCTCTTCAACCCAGCGGGGACATCGTCGATCTCGTTTGTGATACACCGCTCAGTTATCTGTGTGAAATATCGCCGAAAGGTATTTTTTTAGAGACAATAAAAATTACTGTCTAGATCCAACGATAAATATCATTCGTAGGTCTATATAATGGTGGAAGTGGCAAATCCAGACAAAAAATCACTTTGGACAGGGTACCGAGTAAATTGTTAGATATAGTTGTGTTTACGAAAAAAAATAATGTTCATTATCAGGTCATCACGCGATATTACGTGTTGCAAAGTACATAAAACTGTTACAGCATTAATCCTAATGTTATTTGTAGAAACATTTTGCAAAATATTGACTCAGTATTTTAGGAACTTACAAAAAACAAAAGCAAAACAAATTTGTTCGTTTGTCCAGAAATATAACACAACGGTTCTGTTTATCTTTCATAAATTTATACTCCTTTGTATTTTGATTCCCGTAGCTAATTTCTATTGACGTGGAATGTTTTTAAAATTACCGTGTTTCAAATGTAACCCAAGTTTTTATCATTTAGAGTCATAAAAATGCTACGTGGGATTCAAAGAATCTTCTCCATTTTTTTTCCTGAATTAACCCTTAGCGCGCTAAAGAGTCAATTATGCACATTCGTACAATTAAAGGTATTGGCTAACATTTACCACAGTTAAAAAAATCTGAGCCGCATGATTCCCCATGCTACCAGTGTCTTTGATGAGGTCTAAAAATGAAGCCCTGAAAAAATTGTATTTTAAAATGATTATTTAGTGCTTTAAAAAAGTGAAAATCTTAAGTTGACCAGATTCACTTGCCCATTTCCTCCCATAGAATTACTGTGTGTACACCTAGGTTAATAAAACTCGCCCCGAGTTTTATTGTTTATTCATGTATAACTTGCCATTGGCAGTGTAACTTTCCAAACTATTGTATTCTAGGGTGTTTATTTGTCCATTTTGAACACTACTAACACTACTATGTAGCTCAGATATCAAAGTTTGATTTTTTTTTAATTGAAGGTCCACAATGTTAGCCTATCACTTTAAATTGAACAATCGTAATAATTGTATTTTTTCTTCACTTTTGCACAGGAGACACTGAAAAAATAGCTAGTTTGCTTTAGTAACACCTATAGAAAAATTACTATTTTCAATACCACAAAAAGGAAAGCTAGACTCAAAGAAAATATGAAAAGAACAATTGTCATTATTATTCCCTCAAAATAAATTCAGCGTGTAAAGAGTTAATGGTTGATTTTCTTCAAGGTTTCAGTCAAAACGACGCAAATGTGCAGAACGTATCTGCTGGCGGCACGTCCTATGGCATCCAAGTCAACTGGGTGGTGTCTTCAGTCAGCTGTGACGTCATCGGTTACCGCATATACTATGACTTGGCTGGTGACTCGACCACCAGAAAATCAAGTAAGCTCCCTCGTTAATACATCGTTATGTCAATTATTTGATTCTTGCAAATTAAAGAAAATTTTTTTTTCTCTTATACTCAGACCTACAGTATGAACATGATGAACGAAACTTACCGGGCATAGTTTATGAAGTGTTGACAGATATCCACAAGTTACTAAAATATAGTCTGAGTTCGATAAGTCTAGTGCAGTTTTTTTTTTGGGGGGGGGGACAAAACCGCGAAACCATTTACTAAGCATGAATCTATTTACATCAGCGCTGCTGGCATGTAAAATGATTGGGTGTCATCAAGGGGACAACTTTGAAAGCAATAACCCTACCCACACCTCAACACATCCCACGGCCCTACCCCACTCCAACTCTGCTGACACTAAATTCAAACTGGTGGTATGTTTTGGTGAACAGTTTAGTTTTTAATCAAATCCACAAAAATTTACGTTACAGATGGATGGCCTGATATTGTCACGTGATCAATATTGCTACGCATATTTATCGTGTTGAAATATAAGTATGTATCACATAAATTGAGACACTTACAAAAAATCGCATGTCCTTTATTTTTCCAGTCTTCGTTTATGGGGGCGATACGTCGAGTGCCGTTGTGACAGGTCTCCCCGTTAATACATCGTATGACATCAGAGTGGCAGCTTACATCAGTAAGGATTCGGAGCTGAGTCTGGTGGGACCTGTGACAGCTACGACAGGTATGAGGTTTTTGTATCATGACTCTCAGCATAATTACCACCCGGGCAATTATTCCACGGACAACAACCATCTGGATCGGTAGTATTCGTAATAGGGAGATAGTTGTCCGTTTAGTTTGCCAGGTAATTGTCCTACACTGTAGTTGTCCTTGTGGGTAATTGCCATGGGCGGATAATTGTCCCGGGGGGTGGGGGATTTGTTCCGGGATTGGAACCGCAAGACGTCACAGAAAGTACTTTTTAACAAGTTGGTCAAACATGCATATAGCTTCATATATGTAGCATACCTTTTATTTGTGTGTATGTGTTGTCTTTCTTGTTGTATCTGTCTGTGTTGTGTGCTTTCAAACTTCAACCTCATTTATTATAAAGAACTATATGGATCCCTTCTTGCCATTAAACTGCCAAAGTGGGCTTCCGATATGTATGAATAAGAGAAAATTAGAGCAAGAGAAAGTTAGATCGGTAAACGTGTATCACATCTAGCTTTGTATTCATTTCAAACTTTAATCGGTAAGTAGAGTCAGTTATTCCTAAGATGTGGAATACGAACTTAATGTTGCACTTTTACCTTTCTCTCATCTTTAAACAGATGAAGGCGTTGAATTATCTCAATTCTATCTCATTCTTTCAGATCCTTGTCCACCTGACTACGAAGAAGCTCCCAATGGCCGTTGCTACTGGTTTGATACGTTTGGACCGTTCGGAACTTCATGGGATAGCTGTAGGTATTATTGCGGTGGACAGGGGACAGGAAAACTCGACCACGATCTCGTGATCATCGATGACGAGGAGGAGTTGGAGTATATCACGAATCGAACTCGAGAGTTTAACACCACGGACACCTGGTGGATAGGTGAGAAAAATCGATGACATGCAAGCTTTTAAACATTCCTAGGTTGTGTAGTTTTTTAAAAAATATTTAATGATGCTCATGTTTTATCCAAATTTTGAATTATGATTTTCCCTCAGATTGTTTATTTTTCTTAATTTTCCTCTGCTTTCTATCCACTTCTCAAAAAGTCGTGCTAGTGTGTAATATCGTGATTACCATGGCTTACATGTACGTGTCTTGAATGCACATTCCCTATTTTGACTATTATTTAAGGATGCCAAATCCCTTTTATAATATATCTAAATAATCCTTAATAAATTTCGAATTCTTCACCTAGGTCTGATCAAAAGCATGCGAAATGGTGATTGAAGTAAGGCAAAGGGTATGTTACTGTATGCTCCTGTTCGCTAATTCTGATTTTGCTTGAAGTTGAGATACCACAAAATTACGCTATTTTTCGTACTATTCTTACGGCCAAATTGTACATCATTCATTTCCAGATGAGATAAACAAATCATACCTTCTCTTGTTTACTCCTTAAGTAACGCGTTATTTACTTATAGTATATCTTCACGAAAAATTGAGATAAGCTATGCAAACACAACCCTTCATATTATTATTGGATAAGGGGTGCCCGTGTTTTACGAAACCTTTGCTGATTCAGGTTCTCGTAAAGCAGTCGTTTTTTCCACCACCCCTTTTTTCAGTTTCACGTGTATGTGTTAAGGAATAAAGAGTTAAATGAATATTTTTAGGAACAGTTTTTGATATATAAAATGCTTGTCATGATTTTTATCTAAGGTTTTTCCGATGTTTCGGTGGAGTCGTCTTGGAAATGGATCAACTGTCAACCACCCAGTAGCTGGCAGGACACACTGTGGGCTCCCGGCTACCCACGCAACGGACGCCACGACTGCGGGGCTCTGGATGCCGACAATATGACCGTATTTGATCAAGTATGCGACAGAAATATGAACTTCATCTGTGAGGTTACATATAAAGGTACGGTTGCGGAAAAATATAAATAACAAACAATCTTTGCCGAAAAAACTCGAAAGGTCGTCAAAGTCTGTTCACACTAAATGCAGAGTGAAATTTAGTGTGGTCACAGAGTGATTATTGATTACAGTGTCACTCTATCAAACAGGTCAAATGCAATCCTTTTTCATTCTGTCACGTTGTGAACACTCTGTCATGATTCGGTGTCCTTTCCGGCACGGATATTTATTATGTAATCATCTTTCAAGAATTCTTTTAAACAGTATTTGTTGTTTTATCTGATAGGGCGTGGTGGTGCTTTCAAATTTCCACACAGAATTTAGAAATTCATCAATTCCGTTAAGTTATGCATTTTTTTCAAAATCAATCAAAAATGACAAAACCCCCTGAAGTGGCATTTTCTAAATACTGCATTCTGCGTAAATATCTTATTTGGCGATGAACTGAAACCATTTTAAAATTTGCAACTTAAAATTTTAGCTGTTGTTTTACAGACTATGAGAGTCTTAGGTCTAAAGATTGAAACAATAAGAATCCATCCCAACTGAAGTCTATAGCGATAAAAGCGTTGCTTGAAAGGGGAGTAGCTCTAAAAGTCTGGTTCAGTATTCCTTTACGATCTGTTTAGAGACGACAGTGGTGAAACCATTGGTTAAACAGCTAATTTATGCATTTTTTCTCAAAATCAAAGACAACCGCACCCCTGAAATGGCATGATTTTAAAATGCAATCCGTTTCCTTCTTTCTGCGTGCAGGATTCGAGCTTACTGATGCTAATGTATATAACCTCAATGCCACACCCACCGCCTGGGACAAGATTCGGGTCACATGGAATGTGTCAGAGGTCAACTGTGACATCATTGGCTATAGCATCTATTATTCGGATATGACATCGTCCGATGATCCAATACTGGGTAGGTTGAGCCTTTAGGATTTTTTTGCAGTAATAGTTCGGCTATACAGCGGTCGTGTTGCCACTGTATAAATACTAAACACCTTTATGAACAAGTTCTGTAGCACTTTATAAACACTTGAACACGCTACTAATCTGGAAATAATAAACACGTTTAGCAAAAATTTCTGTTTATCACCTATATGATATCAAAAGTTCGTGTTTGCTTCTAGAACAATTCGTAAACACTTGAACATGTTTGATATGAAATCATAAACACGTTTAAGTGTTTAGGTGTTGAAAATTATAAACACCTTAACAAACATTTTTATTTACACATAAACACTTCATTGTTTGGATCTTCAAAAATGTCTGTTGATGCGTTTTTAATTTCCAACACCTAAACACTTAAACGTGTTTTTGAAAGGTGTTCAAGTATTCGTGGGGTGTTCTGGAAATAAACACGAACTTTTGATATCATATATAGGTGATACACAGAATTTCTAATTAAACGTGTTTATGATTTCCAGATAAACGTGTTCAAGTGTTTATAAAGTGTTACAAAAAAGTGTTTATAAAAGCGCATAGTATTTGATGATATTTATGTGTCAAGTTATGAACCCTTTTTCAGACTATGGGCTGGTACCGAATCCCAGCAATACACAACGCGCTGAGAGATCACGGGCTTCCACAGAAGCCTGTAAATATGATGAATTTTCAAGTCAATTTTACAACCACGCTCAACAATATCTATCTTCCAAACATACACAGGCTTGACCAGTAATAAAAAGGAAAATAAATACATATATGCTGTGGTGAATCTATTCCAGAAAATATACATTTATACAGTAATATTCCCTTCACGGTCAAGCCAGTGGGAAAACACGAAAATGGGAGTAATTGATGTACAACGAGACATATCTCATGAAGATGTTGATCTACTAGGAGAGCTTACAAATGACGAGCAAAGAAAGACGTAGGGCTTTTGATTCTGATAGTTTAATTAATTCAGGACTCGAAAAGATAACCTGCTTCCTAGCATTTGCAAATCATGTTTTCTACGGAATTCATTATTTTATGATTCATGATTTTTTTACAACATAAGTATAGCAGGTTTCCTCAAACTCGATCATCCAACGTTTCATTATTATGTTATATTGTGTATAATTTAGAATATGATGTCGAATTGCTGTAGTGGTCAAAATTACGGATATATCTTTTGATATCACTGAACATAGCCAGAATTTTGACTAATATTTTGGTCGCACACACTCTTACCAATAATCTTGATGATTTATCCAATCATTTCTTACAGACACTATATAACACTGAGAACGACCCGTTTAAAAAATTGTCGAACTTTTGCTATCTGACATATCTGACAGTGTTTGAATGGACAAATAAACACCCTAGAACACAAAAGTCTGGACAGTTATGCTGTCACTAGTACAATATGTGCAGATACAAATTGGCACATTAATTTCATATCAGCCGATAGGAAATTCTGCAACACAGCAGTCTATGGAGAAAAGCTGAAATGGTCTCTCAATGATTTTCACTTTTTAAAGCACTTAATGATTGTTTTACACTATAATTCTTTCAGGGCTTCATTTTTAGACCGTATCAAAGACACTAGTAGCATGGGGAATCATGTAGCTCTGATTTTTTAAACTGGAAACATTGTTATACAATGCCTTTAAGGTTGTGCATGATTTAATACCTAGATCAACACTCGCGCTTCACTACCAGCAGTATCAATTTCACAACAATGTCCCATATTATTGTTATTCAATAATCACTTATTTCAAACACGTGTGTGACACATCGCCATTTTCTTTTCAAATTCAGAGGTTTTATATGGTGGGGACGTGACAGAATATGAGCTGGATAATCTTAAGCGGGCGACTCCGTACAGCATCAGCGTGGCGGCAGAGAGGACGGATAGACGACTGCCATTTGTCGGTCCCGTGATCGCTGAAATACCCCAAGGTCAGTTATAATCATAAATATTTAAGGGGGTGTGTTGCGGTAGTTAAACATCCCCTTTTGCAAGAGGGTGGTGTTAACATCCCACCACACCCCTTTTTCAATGAGGAGTGATTTAATCATTTATACCACTGTCACAGATTGAAAAATGATGTTTGACCGTGAACGGACATGGATTTGCTTTCAACACGAAAAATTCTGCAGTTGGCCGTTTTTGTTATTATTTTTGTTTTGTTTTTAGTTTTTGGCTTTTTGGCTGTGAAAAATGTTGCCCGTTGGACCCCCCCCCCCCAACCGCCATTTACACACTTTTTGGCTTTTCATTTTGCTGGTTAGCCGTGAACGGACATGACGTACGTGGCAGTGGATGTACACCCCCATTTGAAAAATCGCCTGTAATACTATACCCTTTTCCTGAGGCACTCAAATTTATGCATTTCTCACCCCAAACCTAGTGATGAACGAGCTCTTGCGTCTGTTTCTGGGATTATCCCGGAAGCTATCAGGATGTTCATTAGTTGTGGATAATTTGCATTATATTGATCTAAATTTTGCGCTTCATAAAACTTGTGGATTTTAGCATCAGCTAAAATCTCACTCCATTGAAGTGGACCTTTGCCAATCAGCCTCTGCTGTGGTTTGACTCTACCAAATTCGGCAATTGGTTGGTAAAAGCAAAAGCCGGCGTCTAGAAGCTAGATCACCGTTACAACCACAACTTTGGTAATCGGTGTGATGCATTTTGAAATGTAAATGACAAAAACTGCGGGATACGTAAATCTCAAATTCGAACACTATGGACACATGTATTGATTTTACTTTAGTTGCAGTAAAAAACGGTATTGGTGTGCAAATCCAAAACACAATCTCAAACATATATTCTCTAAATGATGAATATTCTTGATCAATTTCAAATAACAGGACCGTGCCCGCTAAACTACGACATTGGACCTGACGACAGATGCTATCGGTTCTACACCAGTGAGTATGGCACAGTTTGGGCTAGTGCCCGCAGTTCCTGTGACTCCGTGA
>JZLH01S0026875.1:53833-68990 GCA_001188425.1 Eucidaris tribuloides | reverse complement strand
CCTTTTTCCCTACGCCTCACTAACCCAATTTTCCCCTACGAACCTATGTTTTCCCCTACAAAAATCCACTTTTCCCCGACGAGCGTACATTTCCCCCTACAAAATAACCTTAGTAAATATAGCTTGATCATGATTTCTTCCCGGATTTCTTCGCCGGAGATGGACAAAACGGACGAAAATATACGGAAATTCTTTAAAATCCTAAGAATATTTCTGAAAATTGTCAAAACTCCCTACATCCTCTACAAAATCATCAAAACCTCCTATTTTTCCCCTACGGAGGGTCATTTTCCACGTAACCTACAGTTGGCTAAAATCCCCTACGGTAGAGGGTTTCCCCTACGAGTGGCAGCCTTGAGCACAACATACTGCATAGTGCAGACTGAGGACATATAACTCATCCGTAAAAATCTTGCGTTCAGACTCTATTTTGACTCTTTCCCCGGCGGATTTCACTGAATTGTACGGTATCAAACGTCAAGTTCAGTTAGTCTTGCGCACACACCTTGATTTTATGACACGGCTTTAAAAAAAAAACGCACACAATTTCCAGACTTGCATATACATTGTCGAAGTGGAATGGAGCAAAGTCTATTTTGATGCAAATGATAAAATAAGTACATCATAATGTCTCCGTATAGTGCAACATGAACGGCTTTGTTGCTGTAAAAATACTTAACTTATAAACACTTTTCTGTAACCAGTAACACTTTAGAAATATACTTGATCAAGTTTATCTGGAACAAACACGTTTAGTGAGAAATACTGTGTATCACTTATATGATATCAAAAGTCCGCGTTTATTTCGAGAATACTTCGTAAACACTCACTTGGCTAACATTCACCACAGTTAAAATAATCTAAGCTACATGATTCCCCATGCTATCTTGTCTTTGATAAGGTCTAAAAATGAAGCCCTGAAAAAACTGTATTTTAAAATGATTATTTAGTGCTTTAAAAAAGTGAAAATCAGATTCACCTGCTCATTTTCTCCCATAGACTTACTGTGTGTACACCTAGGGTATTAAAACTCGGCCCGAGTTTTAATTGTTTATTCATGCATAACTTGCCATTGGCAGTGTAACATTCCAAACTTTTGTATTCTAGGGTGTATATTTGTCCATATGAACACTACTGTGTAGTTCAGATATCAAAATTTGACAAGTTTTTAAATTGAAGCTCCACAATGTTAGCCTTTCACTTTATATAAATACGTTTAGTTAAGGTGTTAAGGTGTTAAAAATCATAAACGCGTCAACAAACATTTTTATGAACACCTAAATACTAATTTGTTTATGATCTCCACAAAATATTTGTTGACGGGTTTATGTTTTTCAACCACATAAACGTGTTTATGAAACGTGTTCATGTGTTTATCAGAAAAAATGTTTATAAGAATGTTTTGTATTGTTGCAGTGTGGGTAATTTATACATCATTCGTGTACACCATGGCAATGCAATAATTACTATTTTATGAATATATCCTAAACCTAGTTATTAGCCTCTCTGTGTTTGAAGTGACCCTTGATAAACAGACCTCTAGTCTTAAACAACTTCTTGGAGATCGGGTTCAAGATGTATTCCCATGTATAGATTCCAGCGACATTATAAGCTTAAACACACGTATTCAGGGGGTGTCCATCTGCGGCCAAATTTTGCCTACCAAATAAACATTTTTTACCAGCCAAATAGCATCCGACAAGCCGGAGGGGGGGGGGGGGGGGAGGAGGAGGCCAACACCGACGAACGAAAAGCATGTCTGCCTGCCAAATTATAATTTTCTCCTTATAGCCAAACACCATCCGACAAGCGTTCCTATTGTACCCGAAAACATATATTTCGTTTGTAATGGGGGTTTTAAATACCCCCCTTGAAAGAAAAGGGGTGTTTATCAAAAAGGGGGTGTTTGTGAGTTGTTAACACCGACTTTTGCAAGGGGTATGTGAACACCCCAAAACATTCCCTGGATTACGTTTCATAACGCTATTAATTGGCGTCATGCAGTTACAGGCCACAGAAGACAATTAAGTGAACCGAAAAGTCATATTACCATTTACGCTGTGACCAAACGGTATACTGTCAAACAAGGAGTATGCTGGTCATAGACCAGCAAACCGCCAACATTTTGTCTTCTACAGTGTGTTTCAAAAATAATTGTGCAAGTCAAAAGCGCCCTCTTAGGTAATGAGGAAAACATTTTTGTGACGTCATACTTACATCACCATCAAGGGCATAGTCTTAGCTTTCAAATGCCGTTTGTTCTGATCAGTTTGTTTGTTTTAATCCTGAGATATGTCATGTTAACACGAAAAGTAAAATCACAAATGTGGCCACTTTTACTACGTCACATATAGCATCAGGCCCACTCCGTGGAAAGTGATCAAGTTTGTGATTCCACCGTGTTGTTGTTTACAAGATATCTCGAGATCAAAGCAAGATAATTCAACAGAACAAACAGCATTTGAAAGCTAAGACTTTGACCTTGCTGTTGACGTAATCACGTGTCATAGTAGTATTTTCTAACTGTCAAAGAGGGCGCTTTTCACTTGAACCATTTTTTGAGACGTGCTGCAGCATGTCTAAAAAAAAATCATGCAATTAAAAGCGCCCCCTTCGGCAATTCGAAAATACTCTGGTGACGCTATGTTTACATCACCGCCAAGGGCAAAGTCTTAGCTTTCAAATGTCATTTGTTTTGTTCAATTTGCTTGTTTTAGTCTAGTAATATGTTCTAAACAACAAAAGGGTGGAATCACAATTGTGTCACTTTTACTCGGATCTGTAGTAAAAGTGGCACAAATGTGATTTTACCCTTTCTTATTTGAATTAACATATCTCAAGATTAAGACAAGCAAACTAAACAAAACTAACAGTATTTGAAAGCTAAGACTATGCACTTCACGTTGACGTAAGCATCATGTCACAAGAGTATTTTCTAATTGCCAAAGAGGGCGGTTTTCACTTGCCCAATTTTTTTGAAACACACTGTATAGTCTAAAAAAAGATCCCGACAAGAATTGACTTCCAACAAACTTACAAACAAAATTTGGAAACGATTGAGAGAGAAGAGAAAGGTGGCTGTTTTTTTTTTTTTTTGCTGGGTGAGTTTGACGCTCAAATAATTTTAAAGGTAAATGACATGATTGGGGTAGCCCTCAACTTGGGCTGAAATTACTCTAGAATCAAGTAAACTATGCAAGGATTCTCCTGCGAAAATCTTGTAGTCAAACATTGACTCATTCTAAAATAACTTATGTCAATATCCCTTGTGGTATTGTGTGGCTCTCTATGGATCTTATTTTTATCTGGCCCAAATGAAATTAAAATAATAGTATGTTTATGCTTGATTCTCCTTAAGTAAACAAATTAGAGGCGAATCCTTCCAGCTGGGAGATCCATTCCAACTAGTGTACAGTTGGTTATCGTTATCTCCCTTTAGCCCTATTTCACGTGTTTTGGTACAAATTAACAATGAAATTATACACAATCGTAACAACTACATGTCACTACAGGTTTAGAAATGTGTGTGTGTGTGTGTGTGTGTGTGTGTGTGTGTGTGTGTGTGTGTGTGTGTGTGTGTGTGTGTGTGTGTGTGTGTGTGTGTGTGTGTGTGTGTGTGTGTGTGTGTGTGTGTGTGTGTGTGTGTGTGTGTGTGTGTGTGTGTGTGTGATGGCGTGTGCGTGAAGGTGTGTATGTTTGTGTGATGGTATATATGTGCGTGGTGTTTGTGTCGTGTTGGCCTATGTGTGTCTGTTTCTTTGTGTATGTAAGGAACCTACATGTAAAGTTACAGAATTAGAAAAATATTTGATCGATAGCTCATCCTTTTACCCTGAGAACATCCTCAGTGTTCTAGGCTACATAACAACCCAGTTTATTTCGGAAACCAAATTTATCTTTCGCTGAAAAGGATAGGCCTATACAAATCAAAACTGTAAACAGAAAAAGGTGCGAAAGAAGAGAGAAACAAACCAAGAAATAAAACAAAACAAAGCAACAACATCCAAACATGATTTAATAACGTAAACAATGCACGGAATTCTTTAAACATAAATTTTATTTTGTTAATTAATCATGGATGAAAAAATATATATATGAACAACAAAATTGCAATATATAATATTTAAAAAAAATGTTGAGAAAAAAGGGAAAAATGCATAATCTAATAATATTGACATCCATTTAGTGCGTTTTACTTTGATTGGAGATATATGACGACAAACGTCAAATCAGGTTTTGAAATTAGACTAGCGTAACCACCAGAGCGCGCTCATTTTCCTCGCCATGTCTAGCAGACGATGAGGAAACTGTTCGCATCACTTCCTGTTGCGACGCTGCGCGGTATCGCCGTATCGTTAACAACACATCACACACTGACATCGCTCTGTCGACGGCGTAATTCATATCACCATTCGCCTCAGACGGCTATCTCATCTCTTTACGGAATGGACCTTACTCTATAACACACTCGACTGCTGCTTTGCAATTCTCGTGTTAATAATTCGCGTGTAGTGTTTTTTCTTCTTCCGTCCTTCCTCTCACCTTGTCTACATTTCAAAACGGGCTCCTACTTTTACGCTCAATTGTACTCCTGAATATACTTATCGCTAAGGAAACGGAAGCAGAGGAAGGCCCACGGAGCTGCCTGATCGGGGGCCCCACCAGTACGGCGTAAGGATGGACTGCGCTGTATTTGAGCATTCTCCAAGTATGGAGGAAATTGCGCAGTCGGGAGTTTACCTGGAGTGGGACCAGCTAATGCAAGAAATTGGAGGAAGTGCTCTTTTAGCCGGGTAAGTTTTGTTAAAAAGTGAACCACTTTGAAACCACAGTGTTAAATAATACACCGCTTAAGTGTTGTTAAAATTGGATACGGGATATGGTGTTAATTTCCGACGTGAACCATGTGATGTTGAAATTAATTCGGTGCTATATCGTAAACTACTTTGATTGTTAACCTATAGGCCTAAAACAAAGAAGATGTTGAGATTATACATATCGCGCAATACCCAGCATTGCCCAGAGGTTGATTTAGCATCAACACTTTTGCTTTCAAGCGAGAGGATTTAAATAATGTAGGCTATTTTATGCGTTTTGTTTTTGCTTTTATAAAAGCAGTGCGATTCAGTTCTGGAGATTATAGGTGGACGTCTATCTAACATCTACACAATTTTTCATGTTAAGCCTTGGAGGCGAATTGATTTCAAAATATATTCCCCATAGACCCTAGCCCAGGATACCCTGTTCCTGAACCATCCGGGTGTTATCAAGTATAGTGATACAAGAAAGTGTCTTTTAAGCTCTCGTGGTGTTAATGGTAAAATACTCTTTTGCTATCAGGAGTTATACTTTGAACATTATACAGCGTACTCAATGTTGGTGTTATTTAATATTTGTTTGTTTGCAGTGTAAAATATGCAGTTGATTGTGATATTGCGCAGTCCTTATAATACAGGTTTCTCCGTATGATACATTACATTTGCTTGCTGTGTTCTATACTGATTAGCGCAGCTCTTTCTAATGGCACTATACCCATCTTGAACATACCCCGAGGCGCAGGTGCTCTAATTTCATGATGAATTTCACGACAGATCATTTTTGTCGTATTACCAAGAAAATAATATAGACGCAACAAATCAGCCATTTAACGATGTTTTTCCAATTCATGATTAATAGTTGTCGTACTCGTTACTATGCCAACCGCCAAGACATCAAGTGTTAAGTTAGAAAACTGCATACATGCGATTTAGTGCTGAATAAAAAAAAAGTGGGAAACTGTACAAAAATTATCAATTAAACACTACTAAGAAAACATATAATATCTTGTGAAATCATCTTAAAAGTACTAACAAGTTACAGGAGTTTAAGCAAAGTGAGAAATTAGGGAAGCCCAGAAGTGCAGCGAAAAGGCGATTTCTTGAATTTGCCAATACGTGATGTTTAAGACGAGAAGGCAATTTGCTGAATCTCGCCAAAGCGAATTTACTAAAATAATTGCATGACATATGGGCATTGCTAGCACTTACATATAGATCCGTCTTATCAGCTTATCAGTTGAAGAGTTGTAAAGAAATGTGATCTTTTATAGACTTACAACTCGACGGCGCAGAGCGATTCTTGAACCACCATATGGAACAACTATAGCCCTACTTTATAACATCATCGCAATGTACATATTCCCCACGCGATTTGCCGGATGACATGGTGTCTTAAGTTTCCTGTTGCGTCAGTGAAGTAGGGTACTTAAAATCCGTTGCCATGGAAATGTCACGCATCGTCTTTAAATTTGGATAAAAGCGAGAAAATCGCTCAAAATGCATCCTGACTATTATCGTCATGTGCTTATGTAAACGGCGTTAATTGTATTCATTACGAATGGTTTAAGCGGCCTTTGCATTGGCAGACGACGATGTACGCTTGTTTCACATCTACGTGAGACGAAATCTTATATCGATTGCAGACATCCGTTTGTATCTTTAATCGATTCTTGGATCGATCCCAGACGATGGCTTGATGCACCCGACCGGAAGTGACGTAAACCTATCCTGATGTTGGTGCACACCGTGTAGGATTTAGTGTTCTAATTAACCCCGAGGATCCCGCTGCAAGCATCGGGTCCCACGGGGTTATGTTCGAATGAACCACATACATCATTCCTAACGTAATGTCGTTCAGTGGTTATTTACATTGATGGTGTGTACAGAGCTTCCCTGACTGATTGTCAGTGTGTAGGTAACCTATTCCGCTTATAATTGAACACAGTGTAATCGTAATTAGCATAGCAAATAAGACTTCGTTGGGTGATATTGTGGATGGAAAGATTAAACTGTAGCCTACTACTCGGTACACATAGTGATTCACTACGTTTATAGTTAGTATTGTGTAGGCCTATCATGGACGTCAGAGGGTCCGTGGTATATAGGCCTGTATTTCCCCTAAAAACTTCTCGCTTTGATACTTTTTAAATCTAACATTTAGCTAATGAATGTTACTCCACATGAAGTACTACTACTGCTGCTGCTGCTGCTGCTGCTGCTGCTGCTACTACTACTACTGCTACTACTACTACTACTACTACTACTACTACATGTATACTGCTGCTACTACTACTACCACTACTAGTTCCACTACTACTACTACTACTACTCTGCTACTACTACTACTACTACTACTACTACTACTACTACTACTACTACTACTACTACATGTATACTGCTGCTACTACTACTACCACTACTAGTTCCACTACTACTACTACTACTACTACTGCTACTACTACTACTACTACTACTACTACTACTACTACTACTACTACTACTACATGTATACTGCTACTACTACTACTACCACTACTAGTTCCACTACTACTACTACTACTACTACTGCTACTACTACTACTACTACTACTACTACTACTACTACTACTACTACTACCACCACCAACACAAATACTTATGCCATGACCATTACCACTATTACCACTATCTCTTCTGTTATACCACTGCTGCTGCTGCTACTACTACTACTACTACTACTACTACTACTACTACTACTACTACTACTATTACTACTACTACTAATACCACTAATACTTACGCCATGACTACTACTACTATTACCACTATGTCTTCTGCAATAGCACTGCTGCTACTACTACTACTACTACCACTAATACTTATGCCATGACTACTACTACTATTGCCACTATCTCTTCTGCTATAGCACTGCTGCTACTACTACTACTATTATACTACTAATTCTACTACTACTATTACTATTACTACTACTACCACTACCTACTGCCTTCGATACTATCATTTATTGGAGGAATAGTAGAAATAGAAAGAGCAGTAGAAGTAGAAATGAAGACGTACTACTAAAAGTAGTAGTAGTAGAAGTAGTATTTTAAGTAGTAGTGTGACAATATTAATACTCCCTTAGCTATTTATCACCTTCCGTACTATACCAAGTGGAAATATTACATTTTCTCCAGTGATAATGTCGAGAGTGTCATTTTCCTGGCAAATTTTGCCAAATACAATCAATAGTAAAGTAAAACAATTCAACCTGTTGCTATTAATCCATTTATCGCAAACAAGATAAATGATAAAATGGTAAAAGTATTGATATATGTATAAAAAGTCGATATTCCCCAAAAAAGTCGACAGCGAGGTAAAAACAAATCTGTGGCGCAACAAATCCCCCTAATCACTTTGCGTACTGCGAGCATCCCCTGACAATTACTACATGTGTCCGTGCTGACAGGTAATTATTTTTGTGACATTTTTCGGTCCAATCGAGGAAATGACACTGGTACTTGTCAAGAATCGTTGACTGTGGAAGTTAATTTGCCAAGTCGATACTAAGAACGATATATCTCGGGCTGCGTTATATGGAGAATGCGTGTTATATTGAAATCAAATCGCCTGCAAATGGTTGACATCGAGATTCGTTGACGGGGGTAGTTAATTTGCCAAGTGTCACCGAAATTCCGATTGTCGTTATTGGAAAGCGCTCCGGAAAACCTGTGAAATTGCCGCACATTCTTGATGCGAAAACCACGATTGAAATGGACGTGTGTGGCCTGGGGAGCACGGGGCAATGTACCCCACCCCATAGTTTTTATAACTCACATTTTGCTGTGAAAGTAAAGCAATTCGGTCAATATTAGATAAATATTACCAACATGACTATCGAAAAAAAAAAATCGTATTTCACTTATTTCACTTATTTCTGCATGGTAATAAAGATCGCTTCCCCCAAAACAGACACCATTTCATGAATTATATCATTTGCATTTTAGAAGTCATGGGTGTAGCAGAAGTCCTTTGAGAACCAGCTGGGTGTTAATTCAATGGCTATTTGAAATGCATGAGTAACGTCATTAAAACGATAGCGCCTTTTTGGTCAAGAAGGTATCTATAGTTAAATAGGTTTTAATAGCTGTCTGTATTTCAAATACTTCCCTGTCCCGCTAAAAAAGCCATATCCTCTATTCGCTGCGCTTGTCCGTGGAATTATTCTATATGAAAACACATGATATTAAGACAGTGAGCGGAACGGCAAAACATTGAATCGATCTAAAATACCCGGATAAGGATCGTACGAGATTTGCCCAAAATAATGTATTGCCCCCCCCCCCCCAAAAAAAACTGTCTTTTATACCTCTCTCGATCAGTGCACCTCATCAAAATGTGATCAATTTGGACATCATCATTATATCGCTGCTAATGACAACCTTGTAAAATGATAGGGTACTTGATAAGAGGAAGACAAAATTACCAAATTTCCTTCTAGTGTGATTGTTAAAATCGTTTTTGATGGGCAAACTGTGAAAGCGGTGTCATTTGAGGCTCGCTTGATGCGATTTTGTGATTGCGAACCCATCTAGCCGTGACGCAAATAGTCACAGTGGAGTGTGATATACAATTCCTTGATGATGGTACTCATGACAAGCGATAAGTGTTTGATAACGCATCAGCTATGTGTAAAACAAATCGAAAAGAAGAAGATAAAATATCACGAATCTATATTACAGAAAGTATCCTTTCAAAGATAATTCACTTATGACAAAAATAGTCATACTGGAGTATAGTATATGATTCGTTGATGACGCCGATTGTAGTGATCATGAAAGGCTGATAAGTGTTTGATAACACATCAGATATGTAAAACATGTTAAAAAGTAGAAGATAAAATGTGATGAATATATAACCACAGAGAAAATAGTTTCCTTTCAAAGATAATTCACTTATGAGAGTCATGACTAAATAGTCATAATGGAGTGCATGTTTATGATTTTGTGATGACAGTGATTGTAGTGATCATCACATGCCGATAAGTGGATGATAAGACAGCAGCTATGTGAAAAAAAATCAATCAAGAAGAAGAATTCTAAAAGATCAACTGTCATGAATGTGTAACTATAGAAAACATTTTTTCCTTTCAAATAAAATTGATATAAACAACTCTTAAAATAAAGCACATACTCGTAATGCATTGGCGCAATGACATATATAATAGCATGTAAAGTCCGTGAAAACAAAAAAAGTTAGTTGTAGAATATATCACAACACTTGTGCCCTTTCTGATACATAAATAAATGAATTAATATTGCTTGGATAAATAAACAGGAACTAAACTAGGAATATAATATTAGCTATGTATGTGTGTATGCATGTATGTATCAACCGCAAGTCCTTACAACACGATTTGGATTTTATTTCAAAGACCAATACAACCCGTATCAAGAAAATTTATAGTGCCTCAGAACTGTGATACCATGATATAATACGTCTTGGCTTTTTGTTATCTCTCGCCACATAACGGTGTGTATCATGAATTTGCATGCTGCTCTCACCTTTCCTTACGTCTTTCATCTATATTGTCTATATCTAATGATCAAAGTGACAAACGACACAAAAACCGCTATACACGCAAATCAGCGTTTATTATTCACAAGCCTCTCCTTTCTAAATGTCAAACCAATTCGAATGGTCCACAATGCCCTTTAAATGCAATAAATATGATAATATGGTAGGCGGCAAAGCGAGAAATCGCTTTACCAATAGGCATCAGGCCCTCCTTTGTTACAACTTAAGTCACTATGCTCAATAGTCATTTCACAAGAATGTTCAGGTTATACCATATGGTTTAAAGGTAAGGAATCTTATTTGCAACCCTACCATAACACACCAAAACATTATTTACGTCCTCCAATTAATAGAGGACTTGTCTGTGAAATCTAAAGATCAGAAATTACCTAGATTTTGAATCATGAGCAAAAACACAATATAGTTGTGTAGTGTCTGTCCTTGGCACACAGGCCCCTTTACAGTACCAGAGGGTTGACCTACTTCTGTGCTGGCGTGTGTCGGGCACAAAAGGAATGCAAGATCATCTACGTATAACCTTTTGCACTTAACTCTCAATGACACGGGCCATTGAGTTAAAAAGAGACTTGGATGCACTGTCAAAATACACTGGTACTATACTATTATAAAATTTTTGTCCCTATAGAGACAAAAATCGAATTGAAGTTAAACATTTACAATAATTCCACTAAAACGGCTTTCTAGCTCCGGCACTTTGCTGATTTGCACAATGTTACATTTCAGGCGTGTAAAAGAGGCACCCGACCTTTAAAACCCATATCATTTTAAATATGCGACTGGCGTCAGAATTTATAAATCCCATGCTGCGTGGCTGAAACCGTGAAACCCTTACCAATGTCTTTGGTAAAGATCTTATAGTTTAAAGTGTCGGGTTAATTTGAAGATAACTCTATATTAAAGCAAGTTAATTACAGGCGTGTGTATACTGAACATAACTTAAAGTTTAACCTCTCTTATCACCAAAGTAACTTAACTACAAATGAAGTGATCGACTAACTTGCGCATAAACCCATCTAGTGCGACTCCTGCACATTACCGCCAAAGATAAATCGCGAAGTCAACTCGATGTTTGTCAGCTTCACGGGTGTTCATACTCCACTTAACTTTAATATTTAACTCTTATCCCCGAAGTTACCCAACTACGAGTAGGCCTAAATTGTGATAACCCAACCCAACATTACCGCCAAGGACAAGACGCGAAGTCAACTCGATGTTTGTCAGCTACAAGGGTGTTCAAACTCCACTTAACTTTAATATTTAGTTCTTATCCCCGAAGTTAGTTGACTACGAGTAAACTGTTATAACGCATATAGTGAAACCCACACATCAGTGCTGTGGTCTCGGTCTCGATTTTGAGACTAGAAACTTGCACCTCCGCGGACCGAGACCGAGACCGAGACTTTGAGTTCGAGACCAATATCTGTGTTTTTGAGACCGAGACCTCCAAATTTGATCCTGAGACCAAGACCTGGACCATGCCATTTGTTCAGAGACCGAGACCAAGACTTTGAGTGCAGAGACTGAGACTTGCACCTCCGTGACCGAGAGTTTTTCCTTGTCCTAGACCGAGATCGAGACGTAGACCGAGACTTTGAGTTTCGAGACCGAGATCCGTGTTTGTGAGATCGAGACCTCTAAAATTTGGACTTGAGACCGAGACCGGGACTGAGACCTCGAGATCACAACAATGCAATGGTCTCGGTCTCGATTTTGAGTTCGAGAACAAGACCTTGACCATTTGTTCTGAAACCGAGCCCGAGACCCTGAGTGTCGAGACCAAAACCGAGACCAAGACTTTGTGTTTCGAGACCAAGACCTCCAAAATTTGGTTTCGAGTCCGAGACCGTGACTTCGAGATCGCAACAATGATATTCAGCTTTCATACCCGAAGTTACTTAACTACGAGTTAATTGTTAAAATCCATAAAGTGAGACCCTGCATCACCGCCATGCAAGGACAAGGCGCTTTTAACGAGATGCAGTCCATAGTGCGTGGATATGTCGCAACAATTTTGTCGAAAGTGGAAAGTAATTTGATACTTGGCGATGTAAGTGCACAATTACGCATTAAGCATGAAGAAATTTCGATTGTGTCCTTACAATTTGGCAGAGAAAAGGGGTTTTCAAACAATCTCGTTATTTTGTGTTCATGCTTTTTTTTGTGGGTGCACATTTTCGCGAAATGCATTGCTGCGTGAAGTGAAACATTAAACGTAAGTGTAGCGAACCATGCGGCTATGAAGCAACATTTCTTTTTGGCAGCATGATGACGTCACAAACTAAGTCTCAGATGATGTGCTGAAATGTCAAAGTCTTGCGTGAAATGTCAAGTCGGGGCGATTGTATTGCTAAGTGGTATTCTTAAGATTCATATCTAAGTGTCTGTTTTTCAGTCCGGATGTTCTTAAATGACGAATGATTCGTGTTACTTCAAATGGCGTATATGCACACCCTGAAAAGCTACACTCCAAAACGAGTTTATTCAAATAAATCATGCATTATTTGAGTATTGACCAATCACAAAATATCAACCACTGTATAGCATATTGCTCAAAATTGAGAACAATACTGGTCAGATTTGACTGTACGAAAACATTTTGTGACCATTTTTTAGGATTCGACAAACGTTCTGTTTCCATTTTCTTTAAAAAGAAGGAGGCCTTTAGGTCTATAGATAGGCCTACAGTATGAAGAGAATAAGAAGAAGAAGAAGAAGAAGAAGAAGAAGAAGAAGAAGAAGAAGAAGAAAATGGAAGAATAATTCGTGGCTAAATTGAGCTTAAGTTTTTTTTTTCACTTGTGCCCTTCTCATGAAGAATTGGATATGACAATCAAATTACATTCATTCCGCTCTACGGAGATACTGTGTGATGTCACAGTCATATCTCTTCATAATATTGTCAGCATCGCTAATTTTAGCGATTTTTTTTTTCACAAAATCCTAGGATTTGTCATTAAAGCCCGCTAAATTATGATGAATCTGAAAATAAATCGAGAGAGCAGAGAAAAGCGTATTACGTAGACTTCAAGACGCGCATATTTCTGGAAAGCCAACTAATCCGGTTTTCAATCGAATTCAAAGATGTTTTTCTGTCATAGTTCTTAAAGGCTAAAACATCATTGCGCCAAGATTCATCAGAATTTAATCCATTAGAAAAACAACATGCACAACTCATGTCCCTGGCTATGATCCAAAATGCTCACGTAATAACGTTGTCATCAGGGACCAAAACTATTTGTTAAGATCTGAGTGGTCAATGTTACAGGTTTTCAATTGTTGTGTTTTTCGATATGAATTTTTGATCGGACTTTGGATGTGTCCTTGATAACAATCTGCTGGATTGGTCTTCAATCTATTCTCTTAAAAAAAAATGAGTGAAATTGTTCTCTCTTTAAGGAGTAAGTGCCCAAAAGTATTAATTTAGTGTGAATTTCGAGTGAACTTGGTTGATTTTCAGTCATGTTGGAGTGACCTCATGAATCATTCGAGGATTCCGAATAATCCCCGAGGTCACTCCAAAATGAGTGAAAACACCAATTCACTGTAAATCCACTCTCTTTTTACAGTCACTCCTTATACAGAGTGAAAAATTTCCCTCGTTCTTTTTAAGACAGTAAGAAATTCAGATAAAAAGTTTTGCCGAGGAGACGGGTGCAATCCAAACGCTATTACAATCCTGGTAAGCCCATTGTAGAAAATTATGAACGCATTAGCGCTATGTTATCAGTTATGGAGAAATAGCTTCTGTATCGCACTCACAATGCCCACCATATGGAAACTCGACGGGATTTAGTTTGACATAAAAATATTTCCTCTCTTTCTTGTCAGTTACGTCAGGGTGGATTTCTGTGGCTCTCAACGTCAATTCAGGTTAGAGCCATAAATAGTCGGTCAGAATTTGAATTTTAAAATTTTACTTGTGTATTATTCATGTCTTGATATATCAGTAGTTAATCGGGTTTTACCGCACGTCATGCAATATAAATATTATTTAATGTTGTTTCTTGACAGAAAAGATTTATGCCCAAATCTAAGCCTCTTGTATCATAACTCATTTAGAATTATTCAAAATTTCAAAAGAAGAAAATCAACACTATCCATGGCTATGCTTCTTGTTGACTTGTACTCGTGTGAATATATGTGTGTGTGTGTGTGTGTGTGTGTGTGTGTGTGTGTGTGTGTGTGTGTGTGTGCGTGTGTGTGTGGGGTTTTTATATGTGTGCATGTGAATGCATGTGTGTGTATGTGTGTATGACTGCGTAAATGTACCGTATGTGTATATGTGGGTATGCATGTGTACCAAGTGTATTTGTATGTACGTGCGTATGTGTATGAGTGTATGTGTGTGTTCGTGTGTTTGTGTGTGTGTTGTGTATGTGTGTATGTTGGTATGGGTTTGTGTATCTGTGTATGTAAGTGGGTGTTTGTGTTTGTTCGTGTGTGTTGTGTATGTATGTGTGTGTATGTGTGTTAAAGTGGGTGTTTGTGTTTGTTCGTATGTGTTTGTGTGTGTGTATGTTGGTATGGGTTTGTGTATCTGTGTATGTAAGTGGGTGTTTGTGTTTGTTCGTATGTGTTTGTGTGTGTGTATGTTGGTATGTATTTGTTTATAATGTTCGTGTGTAAGTCAGTGTTTGTGTGATTTCGTATGTGTTTATGCGTGTGTGTTTTTTGTGTGCATGTGTGTGTGTGTGTGTGTGTGTGTGTGTGTGTGTGTGTGTGTGTGTGTGTGTGTGTGTGTGTGTGTGTGTGTGTGTGTGTGT
>JZLH01S0026875.1:29101-40450 GCA_001188425.1 Eucidaris tribuloides | reverse complement strand
ACTTCTGCGGGAAGCGTGTTTTTTTCTCTGCGCCACAATTTTGGGCATAGTGCGTGTTAACTCTATGGGCAGAAACTTATGATGCTGCCTGAATATCAAACTAGTCATTAAGGATGTCTCTATATAGAGCGATTCGAGGCCGAAGCCTCGATATCGCTAGGGAGCGCGTTTGAGAGCTCAGGAGTGCAAAATCGGGTTCGTCGTCAAAATTAATTTTGTAACCTACAGAAATCTGTAGGTTGTTTTTTTAAAAGAACTGATAAATCTCCCTTTATTCGTATCAAACAAAAAAAAAAGGAAAAATTCAAGATAATGCGGACTATTTTCAGAACGATAGGAACGATCGGGGAGATCGATGGCTATCGTAATTGACGATAGCGACGCGAGATCAGTATATAACAAGATCAGGAACGCGCTCGGCGCGCGGACCTTCTTATTGCATTACAGTGTACGTGCGAACTGAGTGCGCTGCGCGTAAGAATCCCTGACTTAGCCATTTTTGTAAAGTTTAATTACGGTTTACGTGAGCCAGGTGCCAAATCCGTAGTTAGGGGTTTCGGCAACAAACCCGTACGACCCGTATCGTGAAGGGCATCTAGGCGATGTCAGATACTGCGGACGAAATAATTGATTCGAAAATTCATCAATCATGTTTATTTAGTCCTACGACAACCTACGATCAGCTGGATCATTTGTGTCTCGCTTCCTGCTACGTGGTTTACACATTGGACATTTGGTCAGTGCGCAGCTTGTGTGAGCTACGACTACGAGTCGCCAGAACTAATGTGAGAAGAATTAACTACTTATTTACGCGTGTACTGACGATACCGTCGTAACCGTGAGTAAGCTGAGTCCAGTCCTTTCAAGATAGACGCTTTAGTTCCCAAAATTTATTAAATTTTGTCCGATTCTTCGTAATTTTGTGTGTTAATTTCTACGCGGACGGACTCGATTTCAGCCGGTTTACCTATGCAAAACCTAATGCTATTGAAATCTCTCGCGGCAGAATAAAAAAAAATGATTTCCCCGTGGTTCGGGGAACGTGTTACGTGAGAATTGATAACATTACGTCAGAAAACGTCACGAAAATTATAGTCTATTCTCGATGACTCCGTACCCAAATATGGCCACAAAATAAAGACCTGCCGGAACATTATGCTTGGCCCGACATACCATCGATAATTTTTCCACAATGCTTCGTCTTTGGAAGTAAGTTCCGCTATCTCAAGTTATTTGCTTCAGATAGATCCTTTTTTACCATATAGAGAAAGATCAAACATCCACAAAAATATCTTACACAAAATAATAGTCATTGAAAATAACAAAATAAACACAAAAATTGTCAAATCATCATATTTTCCTTGTCTTTTTCGTATTCTATTTATATTATTATGGATATATCCATGTTCAAATACCTCAAACATTTAAACGCTTAGAGTCATTTATCTCAAAACAGTTTTTTTCGAAGATAGACCGTTTATCATCCTCACGGCCGGCTCGGGTGTCTAATATCGATCAAGCGCGCATACATATCGATCCTCAACGTGAGGCAGTTGACCGCTTCCGTGAAAGACTCGGGAAGAAAATGAATGCGATCGCTTCTCATATTCGTGTACGCCGTTGCGGAGAATAATGCATCATCCGCGTGCAGTTTCATTTCTACCTGTCATTCTTCTAATTAGCGCGTGTATTTGTATCACAGTTGATACCTTTTTGGTCCTGTTGAGTTTTTATATTGATACAGATAAAAAAGTATTCGTATGCGAATAACAAGTTATTTATTAGGCGTTGTGAAATCCGTGTATCAGTCACCAATATAGACTGTTGTTTAATTTCAAAACATACATCGAAACAGAGTGGTCTGTATTTTTACGGATTCAGATTGCATTGAGGTCAATTGCAAATGTTTCGTCTAGGTTCTTACTCCGTAACAGTACTTGGATGATGTATTTTTGATGGAATATCATCTCCGTTATTTTTAACAGGACTAAACATCAGAGGCTCAAAATTTCCCGGTTAACTAAGGTCAATGTTCTCTGTTTCTTTCATTTTCTCCGGGTTGGGTGGGATTTTCCCGCTTAATAATTTGGGGGGTGGGGGGAGGCGTCTGCCCTCCCCCTCCCAAAACGCCTGTAACCCCTGGTGAAACATTTATTTTCAGAGAACGGAATTGAAGGCAGTAAAGCATTGTAGTGGCAAAATTTTGAGAAATACGATTATTGGAATGTCACTTTTTCTTACAAGTATACTTCTTTTAATAATGTTTGACGGCTCATCAGAAGGAGGATAAGAGCACTGTTTTCTATTTTTTTTTATCTTGGCCTCATTTTACGGGACGGCGTGAGCCTCATGAAATACTATTCATGATCGGCTGAGAGCCAGAAGTACGCTATTGTCGTAACAAAGGAATAAAGAACTAAGCCGGCCTTTTTGTTCCTAAGCCGACGCATGAGCATGAGTCTCATGAAGATAAAGCTGTCCATGATTGGCTTACAAGCCAGAAGGCGATATCGCCTGTGCAAATAATATTAGCATTGGGCGCCCTTCTGGTTCTGATTGCCGAATGCATAATTCGGACACGAAATAGACTAAACTACATTCTGTGACGCGAATATTTAATAATGCCTACTAAAAAGTATCTAAAGAGAATAACCCCCCGAGGATTCATTTTGTTCAGAGTCCCTTATTTAGACCAATTAAATGTGTAATTGACATGCATACAGGGACTGGACTTATATATAGGCTCTCGGTATAATTGGCCTACATATTGACGACAGAGTAATGGGTTGCCGCTTAAATGTTAATCGACCATTACAGGTAGTTCAGACAAGAATGGTTTGATACACGTCCGTATAAATGTCCTTGGCTTTGCAGTTTACTTTTATATCTACAATGCTGGCATATAAAGCTGACCTTTGTTTATAACTTCGATGTTGGTTTGCATAACTGCCTTAATGCTTGTGTAATATGCTCAAGTATGTAACTATAAAGGAAGACTTAAACAGAAGAATATACATAAGTATTGTGTATGTTCCCCGTTTTTCACATCTTATACTGCATGTGAATTACTGGTACTCTTCAGCTTACTCAATCACCTCTAAAACGTAGCAAAATATGACAATAAAGAAATAAAAAGAAAGTTTTTGCACGGTAATGTTTCAGCCGAAACAGGCATGACGTTTGATTAAATAGAAGTAAAGACATGAAATTCTTTACAAGGATATACAGCTTTGAAAATCTTGTAACTTGTTTGATGGTGGGGAGTATGATTTGCTAAACGGTGGCGATTAAGATCAGTACGTGTAATTAAACCACATGTTTTTGCAAGTTTCTTCGCAAAATAGAGCAGAGTCCATAATTATGAGGAGATAATGTAGCTTTTTTCATACCCAAATTTTCCCCAATCAAATTGTGCTTAAGGTAGTACACACTCAGATAATTGGTACTGCAGTGTTTTACTAAAATGTCGTTGCGACAATATAACCGACTGCAAAGTTGAGCCTATTTTTCTTACTGTGTAAGGACATGAGAGCATTCCACCAAAGACCACGTATCGTTATATTATTATATTACTAAGTAAAATGTTTTTTGATAATCAAATAGCACCAATAGTGTTCAAAATTAACACTTTATTAATCTATATTTGGAAAGAGATACCTAATGTTAAATCAAACACGTCCTTTTGCAGTGCGGGAATACTTGTGCGTTGCATTTATTGCTGGCTGGGGTAACATGAGTGTTGCCGGAGGATATGCTAGTCACGTGTGTTTTACTTTAATGGTGACGTGATCGGAACAACGTGGGTTTGAATGTCAAGCCATTATCTCCATAATGTGCACAGCGACATTTTTGCACTCGAAGACGATTATTCACTCGCGGCCTGGTCATGGTAAAACGTTCCAACTCGAAAATTTGACTTTTTGAGGTAAATGCACTTCTTGAGTGATACGAGGATACTCTTTTCAATATACACTCGAGAATTTCCCATCATTCCGTTGTTTGTACGGCACAAGGGCCTTAACACTAAATTGTCTCTAACGTGAAAACAATTGGCTCTTTTCACATGAATTCAAAGTACATGTAGTATGATATTTGAAGATACTTCTCAGTGAGTCTGTTTAAGAGCAAATATCAAATAAGGTAATTTTTCTCAAATTAGAGAAAATTTACTGTTAAGGCAGCTGCCGGGAACATAGGCCTATAGCCTATGCTAGGGCCCTTCTGCCGAACAAGGGTTGTTTTGCGAATAACTTCCCCTATCTTAGTACTAATCTTGGTTCTAATTTCCGATTTTTTTTTTCAGTTATGATGGTAGGTCTACAAGGGTTTACCTAGAGGTTAGCCCATTGTCATATAAGTTCTGTGATGATAAAATGGTCTATCTTCGAGTTAGACCATTACAATCACGTGGTTTATTGAGGCCATGTGATGGTAAAACAGCCTATATCCAGAAATTAATTGTTTTGAGAAAATCTACCTTTAATGTTCAAATATTTGAAAAGATGTAGTTTATTTTACTAACCAAGTTTGTGTACATTAATTTGGTTATTTATTTAAAACGATAGTAGACATACCGTCTTACCATATTAGTAAGATCAAAATCAACAATCCCATTTACGACGATGAAATAGTCTATCTACAAAACTGGGTATTGTAAAAAAAAATATCTACATATGCACGAAAATTTTATTTCATATTTCATATTTATTCACATTCCATTGTAAACATAATTACACAATAAATTTTATATCTACACAAATAACATAAATACGAACATACATAGCACAATTTATATACACACACAAGAAAGGGGGTAACACATGCTATAACTATTTGGTGAAGTGGTATAATATTAAATATAAAAGAATACAATGAATGAAGGAACTTATATTGAAGCATATAAACGCTTGTTAAAATTATAAGCCCCATTAACTGTTTGTTTATAACTGGACTATTATTATTGTGTTACTAATAACACATATGACAAAAACATAAAACAAATGAGGAAAAAATAAAATAAAACAACAAAATCAGGAAACAACATAGTATAAGGTCATCGGAGATACACATATAGACTGGTGCCTAGGATACCTGTGCGTGTGCACGCACTCACACACAGGCGTATGCAGAGACACATACATACACACAGACATGCAAGCGCGCACATATATAATATTCGAGCAAAATGGTCTATTCAGGTTTTTTTTTGTATTTTATCAGTATTATGGATGATATATATCTTTTTAAAATACCTCAAACAATTGAACGTTACAGTCATTTATCTCAAACCAGTTATTTTCAAGATAGACCGTTTCACATCTCACGGCCGCTCGGGTGTCTATATCGATCAAGCGGGCATACATATCGATCCTACGTGAAGTGGTGACCGCTCTGTGAAAGACGCTGGAAGAAAATGAATCGATCGCTTCTCATATTCGGTACGCCATTGTCGGGAGAAGTAATGCATCATCCGCGGTGCAGTTTCATTGTACCTGTCATCTTCTAATAGCGCGTGGATTTTGTATCACAGTTGGAGTTACTTTTTTGTCCTGTGAGTGTTTTTATTGGATACAGAAAAAAAAACATCGTAGGCGAATAACAAGTATTAATGGCGGTGAAACCCGTGTAATCTATCACCAGAATTTAAGATTGCGCATTTCAAAACACACTGAAACAAATGTCTATGTTTTTACGGCATTCAGATTGCATAAGATCGAATGTAAATGGTGTTCTAGGTTCTTACTTCATAACAGTAGGCCCTACTTGGATGCGTATTTTTACAGATGAAACATCAGCGGCGTTACAGGTGCCTGCTATCAGGGGGCAGAGCCAAAATTTTCCCGGTAACTAAGTCCAAAATGTGCGTCTTTTCTTTCATTTTTCCCGGTGTTGGGTGGATTTTCCCGCTTAATCATATTTGGGGGGGGGGGAGCAGTCTGCCCCTGCCCCCCCAGCTGTTACGCCACTGCGAAACATTATTTTTCCAGAGAACTGGATTTGAAGGCAAAATGCATGTAGTGCAAAATTTTGAGAAATACGAATTGGAATGCACTTTTCTTACAAGTATACCTTTTTAATTTTGGGCTCAGAAGGAAGATAAGACACTGTGTTGTCTATTTTTATCTTGCCTCATTTACGGGACAGCGTGAGCCTCATGAAGACATACTATCCATGATCGGCTGAGAGCCAGAAAGACGCTATTGTCGTACAAAGGATAAAGAATAAGCGCCCTTTTGGTTCTAAGCCGACGCATGAGCATGAGTCTCATGAAGATAAACTGTCCATGATCGGCTTACAGCCAGAAGGGCGATATCGCTGTGCAAAATATATAGCATTGGGCGCCCTTCTGGTTCTACGCCGATTCACATCGATTATGATTGCGAACATAATTACGGACACGAAATAGACTAAACTACAATTTGACCGAATATTTAAATAATGGCACTTAAAAAGTATCCAAAGAGAAATAAACGGAGGATTCATATTGTCAGAGTCCCTTATTTAGACCAATTAATATGTTAATTGACAAACATACAGGGATGACTTATATATAGGTCTCGGTATAATTGGTCTAAATATTGACGACAGGGTAATGGATTGCCCTATATAAATGTTAATACGCATTACATGTAGTTCCAGACAAGAACGTTTGTACACGTCCGTAAAATGTTCCTTGGTTTGAGTTTACTTTATAATCTAATGCTGCATATTAAGTGACGCTTTTGTTTATAACTTTCCGATTTTGGTTTGCAATAACTGCCTTAATGCTTGTGTAATTATGCTCAAGTCTGTAACTATAAAGGAAGACTTAAAAAGAAGAATATAATAAGTATTGTGTATGTTCCCCAGTGTTTTCACATCTTCTGCAGTGAATTACTTTCAGCTTACTCAATCACCTCTAAAACGTAGCAAAATATGACAATAAAAATTAAAAAGAAAGTTTTTGCACGGTAATGTTTCAGTCGAAACAGGCATGGACGTTGATTAAATAGAATAAAGACATCAATTCTTTACAGGAGTATAAAGCTTTGAAAATCATGATATGTTGTTTGATGGTGGGGAATATGATTTTGCTAAACGGGTGGCGATTAAGATCAGTATGTAATTAAACACATGTTTTTGCAAGTTTCTTCCAAAAACAAGACAGAGTCATATTATGAGGAGATAATGTAGCTTTCTTTCATACCCAAATTTTCTCAATCAAATTGCTTAAGGTAGTACACACTCAGATAATTGGGTACGCGTGTTTACTAAAATGTCTGCGACAATATAACCGGAAGATATATGCAGGGAGACACCGCCAAATTGGATTAAGTGTCTGTATTCAAAGTCTGTGCTCCTCAAAGGTGAAAACTACCCCACATTATACTGTCACGTGCCTAGAAAATGAAATACATAGTAATATAAGAGGCCCTGTAAAAGAGACTAGGCGTATCCCACTTCAACCCTTGATTTGCAGGTGGGGATTGTGACACTGACGTGGGTAATAGTATCGGGCCAAACGTAATTATGAGGAAACTGAAACGTTGGCGTTAGTCTTGCGCAAGTCTGTTATAAGGTTTTGTTTTGAACTCCGTCATGTGGGGTAGGGAATGAAATTGGTCGCCTATGTATTGTTGTAATCGGATTGCCTAATTGGGGTAATATACCATGTATAAATTGCTGCGCGCGGCGTTCGATATTATCAGAATACCCTACTTTGTTTGCGTCAAGTAAAATTTAGCCTTAATCACCATAAAGTGCATTATATTTCCCTGCATGACTTTTTGCTCGTCGTGAACAGAATGTAGAGGAACGCATGTAACCATGTATACTGAGAAGCACTGGCAAATGCTGACACGCATCAATGTCGCATGCACACATTCATTACACGGAAAACACACAGGTCGACGTACAAGCAAACAGACAGACAAAGACACACATAATCACAATCACGCACACAGACACACACACATAGACACACACAAAAACGCACACAAATACATTAACACAAATACATTAACACAAATACATCTACACAAACACACACTCTCACACACATACTCACAGACAGACAGACAAACAAAAATACCCACGCACACACACAAATATATGAAAAAAGATATGCGCACATATATACGCATTGCACAAACACACCTCAAACACACAAACACCTGCACACTAACACACACACGCGTACCCAAACGCGTACACACTAGACAAGTGTACACACAAATCAGAAACAAGCATACCCAATTTTTTCCGGCAATAATAAGCGGAAAAATCCGGGATAAGGAACCAATAATGCACTTCCTGTGATAAATGACTTTCCCCATAAGAAGGTAATTCAATTTCCCTTCTTATTTATCACATTCATCTTACTTAACATTAATCATGTCCGTCTTAACCCGTTGGTGACGAAGAACGAGATATCTTGAGCTGGGGTATGTAGAAAATGCGCGTTATAGTAAAATCAAATCGTCTCCAACATGTTAAGGCGCCTAGCTATCGTCCCCTGATGTGAACCTATCGGGGTCGGGCAGGCATTGAAATCGGGGGCGGGCCGGGTAAAACCCGTACGTGCGTGATCGCATGTCGGAATTAACACCATTAAGTAGAGTAATGCGATCACGTCCTAGCATGTACATATAAGCTGTCTGTCTCGCAACTCCCTGCAGGGTCTAACAAACATGGCGCATTGCGCTATATGTATTTCTTACCAGGGGTGTCGATCCGTGTTGAAGATCTATCGAAAATAAGGTCAATGTTGACTAGTTCTGTCACAGTTCGCTTTCAGGTCTGTGGCAATACATGTCGCCTACTTTAAAGACACTGTATAACAATGTTTCCAGTTTAAAATATGAGCTACATGATTCCTCATGCTACTAGTATCTTTGATACAGTCTAAAAATGAAGCCCTGAAAAAATTGCAGTGTAATAACAATCATTAAGTGCTTTAAAAAAGTGAAAATCATTGAGAGACATTCAGCTTTTTCTCCATAGACACTGTGTAGCAGAATTTCATTCGCCCGATAATAAAATTACGTGCAATTTGTATCTGCACATATTGTACAGTGACAGCATAACTGTCCAAACTTTGTGTTCTAGGGTGTTTATTTGTCCATTCAAAACACTGTCAGATATGTCAGATAGCAAGTTCGACAATTTTTTAAACGGGTCTTCCACAGTATATAGTGTCTTTAAAGCGCCCCTTTTTTTTTTATTAACGAGTCCACTTATGAGAATGGCGTCTAAAGTAAATGACCATCTATTGTCATCTGATCTTGCAAGTTGGCCAGCCACATCTCATTTCTTTGTTTTTTAATCACTTTATTGTGTCTGTTACTCTAGTCGGGTTACTATTTTATTGTAAGGTTTTCCTGCCAGGTCAATGGTTAAATTGGCATAAACATAATTTCAGTTTTGAAATCCATGTCCGAATCGAAAGTTCCCCAACCCCGAGGCAAAGAAACCGGCAGATCTTTTTAATAATGAGTAAAACAATTAATTCTTGTTAATTGTTTTGGTGTTCATATAGCACCAATAGTGTTGAATTGCCAAATCTTTAATCGATATATAGAAAGAGATACTTAATTTTAAATTAAAAAAATAAAGCATTCATGATCATAGTCGGACGTGTCTGAAATCCGCTCCGTACTCCATTATTTCACTTTATATAATTTTCTTGTTTACATTACAAGTTTTCAATGTAAATTTCAAGCATTTCTTTTTGTGACATAAATAAAGTATGAAAACAAACAAACAAAACAACAATCATACAAACGAAAAATCAAACACATCAGTTTCTGAGTCGGTAATACTTGTGCGTTGCATTTATCGCTGGCTGTGGGTAACATGAGTGCAGCCTCGGGAATGCTAGTCACGCGTGTTTTACTTTAATGGTGACGTGATCGAACAACGTAGGTTTGAATGTCAAGCCATTATCTCCATAATGGCACAGCGACATTTTTGCACTTGAAGACGATATTCACTCGCGTCTGTCATGGTAAAACGTTCTAACTAAAAAAATTGACTTTTTGAGGTAAATGCACTTCTTGAGTAATGCGAGGATGCTCTTTCAATACGTCGGTTGTACGCAGAAGGGCCCTTTGCAAATATTACGGCAGAAGGGTTTTGACAGTAAATTTTCTCTAAATTGAGAAATATTGCCTTACTTGAATTTGCTCTCAACAATATGACAGAGGATCTAAAAATATTAAATTCTTTTGATTTCGTATGAAAAGAGCCAATGCTTTTCAAGTTAGAGACAAATGTAGGACCTTCTGCGGGAAGCGTGTTTTTTGTCTGCGCCACATATTTGGGCATAGTGCGTGTTAACTCTATGGGCAGAACTTATGAATTGCTGCCTGAATATCAACTAGTCATTAAGGATGTCTCTATATAGAGCGATTCGAGGCCGAAGGCTCGAATCGCTAGGGAGCGCGTTTGAGAGCTCAGGAGTGCAAAAATCGGGTTCGTCGTCAAAATTAATTTTGTAACTACAGAAATCTGTAGGTTGTTTTTTTAAAAGAACTGATAAATCTCCCTTTATTCGTATCAAACAAAAAAAAAGGAAAAATTCCAAGATAATCGACTATTTTCAGAACGATAGGAACGATCGGGAGATCGATGGCTATCGTAATTGACGATAGCGACGCGAGATCAGTATATAAAGATCAGGAACGCGCTCGGCGCCGGACCTTCTTATTGCATTACAGTGTACGTGGCGAACTGAGTGCGCTGCGCGTAAAGAATCCCTGACTTAGCCATTTTTGTAAAGTTTAATTACGGTTTACGTGAGCCAGGTGCCAAATCGTAGTTAGGAGTTTCGGCAACAAAACCCGTACGACCGTATCGTGCAAGGGCATCTAGGCGATGTCAGGAAACTGCGACGTAATAATGATTCGAAAAATCATCAAATCAGTTTATTTAGTCCACGACAACCTACGATCAGCTGGATCATTGTGTCTCGCTTCTGCTACGTGGTTTACACATTGGAATTGGGTCAGTGCGAGCTTGTGTGAGCTACGACTACGTCGCCAGAACTAATGAGAAGAATTAACTACTTATTTACGCGTGACTGACGATACCGTCGTAACCGTGAGTAAGCTGAGGTCAGTCCTTTCAAGATAGACCTTTATTCCCCAAAATTTATTAAATTTTGTCCGATTTCTTCGTAATTTTGTGTGTTAATTTCTACGCGGACGGAGCTCGATTTCAGCCGGTTACCTATGCAAAACCTAATGCTATTTGAAATCTCTCGCGGCAGAACTAAAAAAAAATGATTTCCCCGTGGTTCGGGGACGTGTTACGTGAGAATTGATAACATTACGTCAGAAAACGTCACGAAAATTATAGTCTATTCTCGAT
>JZLH01S0026875.1:0-29076 GCA_001188425.1 Eucidaris tribuloides | reverse complement strand
CGTTCGATTGGGGGGGGAGGGGGGGGGGCGGGGTCAAAAGTGAATAAAATTGTCAAAAATTATTCGCGCTTTTCAATCTTCTTAAAATATCCTTGTATTGCATATTTAGATTTTTCAAGTGTAAAATAATTGGGGGGGGGGGGACCAAATCGATATGCTTTGCCCCCAATATTTTTTCATTTGGGGCGATCACCCCGCGCGCCCCCCCCCCAGGATCGAGCCTCTGCGACCTTACTTATATATGTAGTGATTCACCAAGGTATTTGCGCACACGTCTGTACCATTACACTGACAGACACTGCTGGCCAGTCTTCAAATTCTAGATAACAAACTGATGTTCAAATTAAATTTGCAGACACTTTTTTTACAGTACCCTAAGCAAATATAGTATTTTGTCCTGTTTCAAGAATGCTGCAAAAGAGATTCCCTCCTTTTAAGTTAGAATAAATTGGTAAAAACTCTATAGCGGTAATAGCGTGTAATCTGAATTCTAAAGTAAGATACTGCATTATGGGCAGGCATATTCTCTGTAGTGACATTTATCAAATGTGTCCCAAATCAGCGAGCCATATTTAAATACTTGTAAAGGTAATAACTTTGGCGATCAATAAACGCTTGAGACACATACAAGCATATGACAGACATTACCTTGTTTTAAAAATATTGAAAACCGTAACTATTTTCACTCGTTTGATTTACTAGGATACATCTGCGCCTCCATGAGACATCGCCATTTTTTACGCTTTTATATTATATATATTTTTTTATCTTAGATGTTGCTCCATTTTTCGCCGATTGGGAGAGATGTAAGGATATCATGCTTTAGCAACCTTATTTCGCTGCATTGATGGTTCTAAATAACTATTGATGGGTTCAAACTGAAACACACGCCATGATGCCACGTGTACACCGATCTCCGTGCAGGCTTTCACACTCTACCCGTTATTATGTTCCCACAATGTGGGTGGCAAAAGTCAGCTTCGCAATTCTGCTTACTTGATATTTCGGAAGAATATAAATCACTATAGATTCGGAGAACGAAAACGTATGGGTTCGATATGGAAACTGACGTCTACAAACAATCGCATCAGCACCACATAATAGGCCTAACAGTTTCATGTCGATACGCCTACTATGGCAAGAATTGCATTTTACATTACACAGTCACGTTATGGATATTTTTCTTCTTCTCTATGAACCATTGCCGTTAGTATATTACAAGAATGAATTGAGCATAGTAGTAGTAGTAGTAGTAGTAGTGTAGTAGTAGTAGAGTAGTAGTGTCAGTAATAGCACTAGAGTAGTAGTAGATAGTAGTAGTAGAAGTGTAGTAGTAGTAATAGGTTAGTAAGTAGTACAAGTAGTAGTCATAGTTAGGTAGTAAGTAGTAGTAGTAGTAAGTAGTACAAGTAAGAAGTACAAGGTAGTAGTAAAGTAGAAGTAAGCAGTAGTAGTAGTAGAAGTAGTAGTAGTAGCTTAGTAGTAGTAGTAGTGTGTTAGTTAGTATAGTATGTAGTAGTAGTAAGTACAGTAAGTATAAGAACAAGAATAGTCAGGCAGTAAATAATAAATAGTAGATGTATAGTATGTGTAGTTTGTATAAACAAGTAAAAGTACTAAAAAAGTTAGTATTACTACTGTAGTAATAAATAATAGTAGCAGTAGTAGTAGTATTTGAATAGAAAATATTAGACAGTAGTAAGTAGTAGTAGTATAATAGCAGTAGTTAGAGTAGTAGTAGTAGACGTAGTAGTAGTAGTCATAGTAGTTAGTATAGCTAGCAGTAGTAGAATGAAGAAGAAGTAGTAACAGTATTATAATAAGTAATAGTATATTGATGTTCGTATATGATACGGGTTAAAACTGCAGGTAACATGCGATGCATTGTTGAAATCAAATCCGGTCCACATCTTCCTGTCCTCTGCAAATTTGATTTGAATTCATTTTCGTATTCATAATCAATTTATATGCAAGATGAGAACATGAGTATACAATTTTCGGGAGTAGATATTCAGTTACAGTTTAAGGATGCAGATTATTTTTGATCAGTCGTTCTGCTAATGAAATTTAGAACGAGTTGTTTTTCAATTTTGCCTGATACCACCGACATGGTGGATGAAACATGAAGAGTACTAGGCACCCGGGAGTATCTTGATTAACATGGCATAAGTGGTCCATGAATAAGTTACATAACTGATGACGAGGTCACGCTGTTGATACGCAAAGATGAATTTGTTCGAGTTATCTCCATCTTCGTTACAAGATGATGCCACTTACGACCAATGAAGAAGACTTAAAGACATGCTCACTAAATCACCACATTTGATAATTATTTTTGTGGCTCGGGACTGTCGGATTCTAACAAGCCGAAGTAGCTATTAGTTTTCTTAGTTAGTTTGCTGAAAGGTATTCAAAGATATAGCATACTCAAATAATAACTCCATATATCACTTACAGAATATCTTATCTGTAAGTTTTGAAACTCGTTTGGTTATCTCTTTAAGTTTTATTCCATATCTGTTTAATTTTTCCTAGTTATCTTTTAGTATAGAAAATACCAGCTAGACCGGACGTCAGTATTTTGTGAAATGAAATAACACAATAAAACAAATATATGTGATTTGTCGATTTTGACTGAAAGTAAATCAAATGTTACAAACTTATTGGCGTTGTCATGGTGATATTCAAAATTAACTTGAAGACAAGCAGAGTATCAAGAAATAGAACATCAAATCAAAAGTTTGAGTGATCTCGAGAAAATGTGAATAATGTTCAGAAGGTCCCAGCCCATCAGGGAAACAGGGAAAATTATTCACTTTTTCAGTCAGGGAAAAGTCAAGGGAAATTGATAAAAATGCTCAAAAATCAAGGAAAAGCCAGGGAATTTTGATTGGCCCCAAATGAAGTAGTCAAGGTCAAGACCCTGTTTATATTTTGTTGCATATCAAAACACATCCATTGATGACTGGCTATGGCGGTTTTAAGTGTAGCCTCTTTGACGCAGTAACAAAGTAGCTGTAGTGCATGACACTAAATAAATGAGATTAATTAATTATTACGGATTTTGAATTCTCAGAGAAAATTCAGGGAAAATTCAAGGCATTTTGTTATTCAATTGAAATGCTGGAATCCTGAAGTTTTTTTTTTTTCAACTGTTTCCTCAGGGAAGTATACGTGCAATTTGTAAATTTCTAAAATCGAAAACGTTTGATGAAAACTAAACAAATGTAATCAAACATCGCTCGAACTTGTGTTTCCGTAATTTTTGCTTCTATTGTTTTATATTTCATGCAACTTGCTACTAGACTGGCAAGCCCTTTTAATGAATTAATGAAAAGGAAGGAATGATTATATATCATTTCTCCATGAAAATCTACGAAAATGAAAAACAAATGCTGGACAACAGACTCAAGCCTTGCATAGTCCTGTGTTTCTGCGATGATGGTTGTAATAGTGGCTGCTCTGCTATAGCGTTACGACGAGGTCATGTAACATTTTCCTTGTAATAAAACTAATATTTCGATGAATTTCTTCCACAATGCATAAATCATCGGTGAAAACGACATTTTTTTTCTAGAAATGGCGATGACATATCCGTTAATTTCAGACGGCCACACGGCCCGTGATTCTACAGAAAATGGTAATTACCTTTGCCAGAAGAATAATTGTTCATATCCATTCTGTGACAATGCAGCCAAAAGACAGCAATCGTGTTACTGTTACATGGTTTGCGGTAAATGGCAGCGATTCATGTAACTGGTTGGGGGGGGGGTAGTCGGAAAGCACGAAGGCGAAATGAACTTTACCATGCGCGCGGAAACAATGTCCCGAAAATATACTTGGAAATAGACTGCCTATCCACCAAAAAATGTCCAGAAACTAAATAAATTTGGAATGAAGGTCTGTAATGGAAAAGATTTTAAATGAAACAAATTTAAGGAATACATAATCTGGAATATCGAGTGGTTATGGCAACAATATAGAGGGCAGTGTAAGATTTTGTAAAAAAAAATACTGGATGTTCCAAATTATTTAAAAAAAGAAAGTGTGAACTCGAACACCCACCTCCTGCAATAACAAGGTTTATTAATTTATTGCCGTCATATTTACCGTTTAGAACAGGTTCGCAAGACACAAAATCTTCAAAAACGCCTAACAAAAATGGAAAAAATAAAATATTGAGGTCAATGACAAGAAATTGGGGTAGTCGTCAACTTGGGCTGAACTACTCTAGAATCGAAGTAAAACCATGGCAAGGATATCCTGGTGAAAATCTTGTAGTCAAAAAAGTTGACTCATTCTAAAACTTATGTCATATCCCTTGTGGGCAGGCAAACCTGGCTGTGTGGGCTCTCTAGGGTCCTAAATTATCGTGCACACGATAAAAATTAAAAGACTAGTATGTTCCATGAGTTGATTCTCCTTTAATTAAACAAATTAGAGACAAATCCCTTCCTGCTGGGAGATCTCACTCCAAGCTGGTGTAATAGTTGGTTATATATTTTCAAACTCATGTATGGTTCTTTTGAGGCATTTTCAATGTGTTCCCTAATCATGTTCACTAATTTAGCTTTTGTTAAAATCATGGGGTACGATCCTCTTCGGAAAAAAAAATCGAGGAGGAACAATGCACTAATACCCCCAGTTCCACGAACAGATCACCGCCTCTATGATAGAGTTGCCGAACAATTACTACACGATGCTTTGGCCATCTCTCGATTAAGAATCGTATGCACTGGCCGACAGTATTCGTATACCAAGGACTCAGATGAATTATCCAGCCCAAGTTAAGTCAATTAACTAGAATATGATGACATCCTTGATAGTACCAAAGAGCCACCCATTCAATGTAAAAGCATAATATATTAAAAATGGCCTCTAATTGTTCCGCGCAAAACTAATCAAAAAGAACTTATACTATTCACTTAAGAAACGATCCATTCAGGGAAAAGATATCTGAAGACAAAACCAGCACAATCAACTTCCGATAAATATACAAAGTGATAACCTCTTCAACACAAAAGTAATAAATTACTTGATAGTTATTATTTTCCTCGTTATCATACTTTCAGCTCATTCCATTAAAACAGCAAAAAATCATGCGGACATATCACTAATTCATACTAAATCAAAGAATGTAACGATTAACGTCTTATCTAGCTCTGAAAGTGGTTACTGATATGCTTTTATCACATTGAATAACTAAAAAATACACATGAGTAATCCCAGTAATCGTTGATTTCTGTCTGAAAAAAAACGAAAAAAAATTATTCACTACCACCCACTATAACATATAGATATTACTCGGGAGAGAAGAATATATTTGATATCACACACACATACACACACAATATCAAAACAACACAGACAGACCACACATACCAACATAATTATACAACATCATAAACTAAAATACCATCGCCGCCCACAACAAACACAAACAAAGTCAGGGACAACACAAACACAGACGCACAAATCAGCAAAAACACGAATCACTCACAAACCATCCGCCAATACCACAGAATAACACAATACCACATAAAACAAACAGACCAACATAAACTAAGAGACACACCGCACAGCACACACTAACAGGACACACAGACACACACACACAACACCACTAACACACACCAACACACACACACACAACACATCCAACACAACATTCATTATAAAAATCCTAAAACATTCCAAAAACAATCATTACATCAACTTCAAAATAAGCGACATCACACACATTATAAACGGAACCAAACAGTTATCATAATTCTCCCATTTATCCGACACAGATTTTATATATACGAGTCAAACCCCCACCTCTATTAATTTGGTTTCATTTTAAATAGGATAAAAAGCAAGAACAAACAACAGTAGATTGAATAGCACATAGTAATTCTTATTTAGATGTGTGGAACCAACTGGAATAATATTCCATGACTTACAAAAAGGAACAGAGTGATCAGCATCAAGAAAATGATAATAAAACACTCGTCCGTATCACCATAGGAAACTGAAACACATAAAGGCAACGCCAAATAATAACTGGTCTAATACATTAGACTTTTGTAGAAAGACCCCTATTGAGAGAGACTAGCTAAGCACTCTCTTATATTAGACGCTACATGTCTCCAACCTATACAATTATCGTTATCGAGTTAGTAAACCTTCCTAATTGTTAATCACTCGTCAGATAGTAAACAACACCACCAATCATAATAGAGACATACACTACAACTGCAAAAAGGCGGTGTTAAATATGAAGCAGCACCATTTAACTTCATCAAGCCGGTGTTAATTTCCAGTGTTCCCAGATAAAACTTAGGATATTTACATTCCTCGTAAAAAGCCACAAGGGGGGGGGGGGCACACATAGTGCCCCCTACCACATTTTCCTTGCCACTTCACAATATTTTGACGAAATTCCATCAAACTTGTACACTATAATCACTAATAGTCCTAATGGAGACAAAACAAGTAAAATTATTTATGTGTAATAAATAATGTTGAGTATACTACACATTGTCAGAATATCGTGTTGCCATCGGCAAACACACATTGAAGGAAGATCATGTTTCGTTATTTCGAGTTACTTCGTTCTCATACGAATCGTTAGACGGTGCAGTGTGACAGTAGCTTAAAAGGAATTGAAAGCACTATTAACCATTAAGCCTAAAACTAGTAAAGTCACACGCGCCGTCAAATGATTCCGTCTGAAAAACGAACGAGCGTAGTTTTATGAAAACGTTTATTGGACTTTTTAATTCGTTTTTTCAAACGGATACAAACGTATCTAGACGTTGACTGACGGTGCTTTTCCGTTCTGTCCATTCTTTGTATTCCATTTGCCACCGTCTTGACAACGAATCTGAAGTTAAATATTTTACACGGAGGCAAGAACTGGAATCAGTTAGAACGTGCAGTGCGGTGACACAGCCTTTAAAACTTAGCATAAAAAATACCACCAAGTATACACATTTTCAAATTTTCGCGCTCTTAAATCTGCAATCAACGGACTTCTTTCCAATCTTGTGATTTCCCTTTAATAAATTAGTATAATATTTGTGATTACCCCTCGCAGCTCAACAAATCCACTACGGGGATGTGTGAGCCTCCTCGCCGTATCGTCAGGAGTTTACCTCCACCCATCTAATACGCTTTCGCATAGACTGTAGCTTAATGCATTGAAATTTATGACACCTCAACACCAAGAATATACAAACAAATCATAAATCCCGCACGGGGTGCGATGACTGTATAAATAAATCGCCTCCCCGAGGGTTTGCCAGAGTGAGGTAGAGTGTTTATACCCCAATTGTAGTAATGCATACTCGGAAGTGAACGCGTAAGGAATATATTGAACCGCATGGATGCCCAATATTAAAGTATGCGAATTTTGAAGCTAAAAGCAATTTTGACCGCCGGTTATGTAAGTTAGTTGGACCCAATTATCCGCAACACCGCGCGAACGTTGTCGGTAATTATCCAAAGAACAACCCTTATTTTATTCTAAAAAAAAAAATCACGCTCATTTTTGCAAGAAGGGGGGCTACATATCAACTACAGAAGTATGTTAGTCGGTATACGACAGGAGAGAAAATAAAATCCATGAATGCAGTCCTATCAGGTTGTTTTTTATCACTTTGAAAGGCATATAGCTCGGCTTGTGAAATAAATGTACGATACAATGTGACATAACGTGTTCATATTTAACATCGCCCCTTCCCCGTCTTTTCATAATGGAATGCATATGGCTTTTGACCTACGTGTACACGCAATGTATTATCTGAATCACCGCGCCACTTCGCATGAGACAAAACAACTAGATCGATAGGAAAAAGGGGGTAAAATGAAATGCGAGAACCGTGAATGATTGAATCAAGGAATTCAATTGACCGAAATGACGCTAAATTGATCTTTCCGCACCGCTAGGCATGCATCCACAGCCGAACATACCAGTTGGGAAGCTCCTTGCAGAAAGAAAAGTAGTCTAGGTTCTAGTCGATTTTATTTCGTCTTATTTCTCGCGAATTTTTGCAGAGCCAAAAACCCGAATATCGCGCATAGCCCGAATGAGGGCGCTACCCCAGTGATTCTCCGCCCGAAAAATGAATCATGGGGTCAGCGCCCCCACTCGCTATGCCGCGATAATCGGTTTGCTGCAACTCGGGGGAGAAAATTGACTAGAACCTAGACAAAAGAAAAGATGCGTGAAAAACACATAGAAAGATAAGATGGGCGAACCGAGAAGTAAACAACAACAACAACAACGAAAACAACAACACAACAACAACTCAATGATTAATAAAGGAGAGCCCAGTGTAAAAAACCCAGTCTGTAAACGAGTAATGTTTTTGTAAATGCATTTCTGCCTGTCACCATTGTAAATATGTACAGAGGCAAAACATCGTGTGGTGATCTACTAAGATATTCGCCATCAATATTCAAAATATCAATTTCAATAAATCTAACACAAATTCTTTGTATCGATTTTCTAACACTATATTTTTAGAATTGCTACAAAAAAAAATGCCTTTACAGTGAGAAGAACGACTGCGCGGAGTGCATTGAAGAAAAGGTAATGGTGCTAAAGTTAATTTTGAAATAACTCAAATTTGTTACAAATGGATTTAATACTTTGACTTGGGTCATTATTTGAGTAAATCGAAGAAAGGTGTAAGAGAGAAATAAAGATGAAAATAAACATAAACATCTGAGCCAATAGGTAGGTTATAAAAAGTCAACAGTCATAAATGAAAGACACACAATGAGAGTAGAGATGGAAAGAGTTGTGTAGGAAAATGATATAGAGGGAACGCTTCAAGTTTGTTACAAAATACTACGAATTTTAAAATGTAAGTGCAGTCATTAGGAGGCAAATGAAATCAATAATATTCAAATTTTATATGAATGGTAAGTGTATTCATAAGGCCTGCTCCAAAAGATGTTTTGATAAAAAAAAATACAGGTTTATCCGAATATGGCCCGTTAATGTCATCATGGTGGGGGTTTGTGACAATTAAATGACGGTATAAGTTGATTTTATTCTTTATCTTTATTATAGAACATTGTATAATCAATGAACACACATACAGACGCACAGACACACAACCAAAAAAACGCTAAAAAAAAAAACACTGACATCACAATACCAGACGATTTGGATACTTGTGTACAAAATTACATAAAAGTGAGACACAGAGGCGTATAAGATTTGTTAATAAGAATTATTACATACAAGGTGGAGTATTTTGTGGGATAATGTAAACGATTACAAAGTGACAAAAATAAATCCTATACTTACAATCAGAGGAATGATCAGTCACGCGATAACACGTTTTTCTCACCATGCAATGCTTTCTTCGCTATTCCTCGCAAAAACTTGGTGTCAATTAACACAAATGGTGTGTTTAATATAGATATCAGAATAGAGTTATAGTGTAGGCTAACATTTATTGAGCTTACAATTTAAAAAATTGTCAAATTTTGATATCTGAAGCTACATAGTAGGTTCAAATGGACAATAAACCCACCCAGAATACAAAAGTTTGGAAAGTTAAGCCTGACATGCAAGGTATGCATTAATACACAATTTCTACCCGGTGGATAAAAAGATAGCCATATCTTCACACAGAAGTCTATGGGAGGAAATGGGCAGGTGAATCTGGTCAAATTTGAATGTTGTAGATTTTCACTTTTTTAAAGCACTAAATCATTAATTCGAAATACATTTTTCAGGGCTTCAATTTTATACCTTATCAAAGACATCTTGGAACGGGAAGGATATGTAGTCACATTTTTTAAACTGTGGTCATCTGTTAGCCTGGGCTTAAATTGCCTCCCACTGTCATGACAAGTATGAAAAACCCCTCTTGTCTAAAATCATAAAAAGGGAGCACTGATGACACCCATAAATGCAACGGAAACACATGACAATGTGAAAAAACATTATTTGTTTCCTCCCACATATGTACACTTACAACTGCATCAGTCCATGTTCGTGAATAGTGCCTGTTACAAGACTAGTTGTCCAATCAATCTCTGTGATTGAGTGACTCTTGACAGTGGGCCTTCAACTTTAATTAATGAGTTACTACATAACACCAAGAAGTTGAAAATTAACACTTCAGGTATCATTTTGTGCACACCCTGGGTGTTAAAGTTTTGTTAGTTTTGCAGTGTACCGGATAGCAGTTGCTTTTGCAAAGTTTTTGATGAATTGCTAAATTAACAAGAACAATTTGAAGAAGGCAGAAATGAAGTATAACAAGCCATTACGGATTTGCGTATGAACCGAATTTAGTTTCTTGTTTCTAGGTTTGATTATTTGTTTTTTATAAGTTCTGTTTGAAACATCGGGAGTTTCAAATTAATCATTGGCAATAAGAACAGGGATATACGGCAAAGAAGCGATTGTAGGCAAATTGTAGTTGTAAAAACCTTTGGGTCATGAAATCATAACAATCATGGCAACGTATTTTGTTGAAATATATATACAAAAATATTGAAACAATAGATGCTTCACAGATAAAAGTAAAAAAAACCAAATAAACTTAAGGTGTAAAATTAAAGACAATATAGAAATAAAAAGATATATGGCAGTATTACGTAAATTAATGTTCGGCGTCATATTGTATTTAAAGATAGAAAGATAGTATCTTTCCTTCCGCTAAAGGCTTACAATGTGGCTTTAAAAGGATTTAGTACATCTCATCTACGTCGTTCAAGGTCTTGCGAGAGATTCAATGTCATGGTCGTCCGTAAATTTGTACCCACAACCACGGGAACTGACATTTGGTTCGAGCAATCAACCTTTACCGCGGCATAAGATATAAAATCAAACCAACGCTGAAATCATAGCTCTCGCGCCATCTATATTTCGGACAGTCATAATCACGAAAACTTTACTTCGTAAGTGTCTAAAATCTCGACAATGCCTTGTTCGACATAGCTCTATGTGTCGAACCATACATACAAGGCGTTCACTGTTCTCAATCGCCCATATGCGAATTAGTTGATAACCTCGAATATATATTGACATTCATCGCCTGAGGTATACAGAATACTTTAATCCAATAAAGTCTTGTAGATAAAAGTTAAAGGCGCAATGCGCATGTGCCATTTTCGGTATACCGTTCTTCTGTTAAAAAATATTAAGCTTTATTTTGTATACCAACCACAAAATCATTCATAAAAATACATGATTACAATTAAGCCCTCGAAATATCAGTACAATATCATCTATGTCTCACAATTCATAATATATTACGGAAAATTTTGTCATTTCTGAGTTGCTTAATTTAACCTCTCTTAAGATATGAGAAAACAAGCGCTACAATGTGGAGGTTCTCTAAAAATAAAAGAAAAGTAATTCTCGAGACTCCGTACCCAAATATTTGGCGCACAAAATAAAGACGCTGCCGGGAACATTATGCTTGGGCCCGACATACCATCGATAATTTTTCCACAATGCTTCGTTTTGGAGATAAGTTCCGCTATCTCATATTTTGCTTCAGATAGACCTTTTTTTACCATATAAGAAAGATCAACATCCACAAAAATATCTACACAAAAAATAGTCATTGAAAATAACAAATATACACAAAAATTGTCAAATCATCATATTTTCCTTGTCTTTTTCGTATTCTATTATTATTATTATGGATTATATCCATGTCAAATACCTCAAACATTTAAACGTTAGAGTCATTTATCTCAAAACAGTTATTTTCAAGATAGACCGTTTTACATCTCACGGCCGCTCGGGTGTCTATATCGATCAAGCGCGCATACATATCGATCCTACGTGAGGCAGTGACCGCTCCGTGAAAGACTCGGGAAGAAAATGAATCGATCGCTTCTCATATTCGGTACGCCGTTGTCGGGAGAAGTAATGCATCATCCGCGGTGCAGTTTCATTCTACCTGTCATCTTCTAATAGCGCGTGGATTTTGTATCACAGTTGGAGTTACTTTTTGGTCCTGTGAGTTTTTTATTGGATACAGAAAAAAAGTATCGTATGCGAATAACAAGTATTTATTGCGGTGAAATCCGTGTAATCTATCACCAAAATTAGACTGTTTAATTTCAAAACATACATCGAAACAGATGTCTGTATTTTTACGGCATTCAGATTGCATGAGGTCAATTGCAAATGGTGTTCTAGGGTCTTACTCCGTAACAGTACTTGGATGAGTATTTTTTATGAATACACTCCGTTATTTTTACAGACTAAACATCAGAGCCAAAATTTTCCCGGTAACTAAGTCCAAATGTTCATCTTTTCTTTCATTTTTCCCGGTGTTGGGTGGATTTTCCCGCTTAATCATATTTGGGGGGGGGGAGGCAGTCTGCCCCCTCCCCCCCCAGCTGTAACGCCACTGTGAAACATTATTTTTCCAGAGAACGGGATTTGAAGGCAAAATGCATGTAGTGCAAAATTTTGAGAAATACGAATTGGAATGTACTTTTCTTACAAGTATACCTTTTTAATTTTGGGCTCATCAGAAGGAGGATAAGACACTGTTGTCTATTTTTTTTTATCTTGCCTCATTTACGGGACGGCGTGAGCCTCATGAATACTATCCATGATCGGCTGAGAGCCAGAAAGACGCTATTGTCGTACAAAGGATAAAGAATAAGCGGCCTTTTGGTTCTAAGCCGACGCATGAGCATGAGTCTCATGAAGATAAACTGTCCATGATTGGCTTACAGCCAGAAGGGCGATATCGCTGTGCAAAATATATAGCATTGGGCGCCCTTCTGGTTCTGATTGCGAACATAATTACGGACACGAAATAGACTAAACTACAATTTGACCGAATATTTAAATAATGACACTTAAAAAGTATCCAAAGAGAAATAAACGGAGGATTCATTTTGTCTAGAGTCCCTTATTTAGACCAATTAATATGTTAATTGACAATCATACAGGGATGACTTATATATAGGTCTCGGTATAATTGGCCTACATATTGACGACAGAGTAATGGGTTGCCCTATAAATGTTAATACGCATTACATGTAGTTCCAGACAAGAATGTTTGTACACGTCCGTAAAATGTTCCTTGGTTTCAGTTTACTTTTATAATCTCATGCTGCATATTAAGTGACGCTTTTGTTTATAACTTTCCGATTTTGGTTTGCAATAACTGCCTTAATGCTTGTGTAATTATGCTCAAGTATGTAACTATAAAGGAAGACTTAAACAGAAGAATATAATAAGTATTGTGTATGTTCCCCAGTGTTTTCACATCTTATACTGCAGTGAATTACTGTACTTTCAGCTTACTCAATCACCTCTAAAACGTAGCAAAATATGACAATAAAAAATAAAAAGAAAGTTTTTGCACGGTAATGTTTCAGCCGAAACAGGCATGGACGTTGATTAAATAGAATAAAGACATGAATTCTTTACAGGAGTATACAGCTTTGAAAATCTTGATAATTGTTTGATGGTGGGGAGTATGATTTTGCTAAACGGGTGGCGATTAAGATCAGTACGTAATTAAACACATGTTTTTGCAAGTTTCTTCCAAAACAAGACAGAGTCATATTATGAGGAGATAATGTAGCTTTTTTCATACCCAAATTTTCCCAATCAAATTGCTTAAGGTAGTACACACTCAGATAATTGGGTACGCGTGTTTACTAAAATGTCTGCGACAATATAACCGGAAGATATATGCAGGGAGACACCGCCAAATTGGATTAAGTGTCTGTATTCAAAGTCTGTGCTCCTCAAAGGTGATAGCTACCCCACATTACACTGTCACGTGCGTAGAAAATGAAATACATAGTAATATAAGAGGCCCTGTAAAAGAGACTAGGCGTATCCCACTTCAACTCTTGATTTGCAGGTGGGGATTGTGACACTGACGTGGGTAATAGTATCGGGCCAAACGGAATTATGAGGAAACTGAAACGTTGGTGTTAGTCTTGCACAAGTCTGTTATTGTCTCATATCAAGGTTTTGTTTTGAACCCCGTCATGTGGGGTAGGGAATAAAATTGGTCGCCTATGTATGTTTGTAACCGGATTGCCTAATTGGGGTAATATACCATGTATAAATTGCTGCGCGCGGCGTTCGATATTATCAGAATACCCTACTTTGTTTGCGTCAAGTAAAATTTAGCCTTAATCACCAAAAGGTGCATTTTATTTCCCTGCATGACTTAGAACAGAATGTAAAGGAAAGCAAGTAATTGAACAATGTATACTGAGAAACACTGGCAAATGCTGACACGCATGAATGTCGAATGTACACACTCCTTACACGGAAAACACACAGGTCGACGTACAAGCAAACAGACAGACGGACACACACACACACACAATCACACACACATACAAATACACACGCACGCATACACACAAATACACACACTCACAAACACACACAGACACACAGACACACACACATAGACACACACACACAAAGATAAAGACACAGCCACAAACACATCTATACAAACACACACTCTCACACACATACTCACAGACAGACAGACAGACAGACAAACCGAATACACACGCACACACACAAATACATAAACAAAGATATGTGTACACATATGCATTGCACAAACACACAAAAAACATGAACCCTAAGACACACATGCATACTAAAACGCGTACACGCTAGACAACTGTACACACAAATCAGAAACAAGCATACCCTAATTTTTCCGGCAATAATAAGCGGAATGCGGGGTAAGGAACCAATAATGCACTTCCTGTGATAAATGACTTTCCCCATAAGAAGGTAATTCCATTTCCCTTCTCATTTATCACATTCATTGTACTTTACATTAATCATGTCCGTATTAACCCGTTAGTGACGAAGAACGAGATATCTCGAGCTGGGGTCTGTAGAAATGGCGTGTTATAGTGAAATCAAATCGTCTGCAACATGTTAAGGCGCCAGCTATCGTCCCCTGATGTGAACCTATCGGGGTCGGGTCGGCATTGAAATCGGGGGCAGGCCGGGTAAAACCCGTACGTGCGTGATCGCATGTCGGAATTAACACCATTAAGTAGAGTAATGCGATCACGTCCTAGCATGTACATATAAGCTGTCTGTCTCGCAACTCCCTGCAGGGTTTAACAAACATGGCGCACACACTGAACCATATACCACTTACTTATACATGTATGTAATTCACAAGATATGCATGGCGCACACTGCCCTATACCATGACATACGGGTATTTACATATTCAACGATGTGCTAGAAATTAAGAGTTTTGAATGCAAATTAAGAAATGCCATTTTTACGAAACTCAGAATATTCGCAACGTGTAAATACGCTGGTGTATAGATGAAAATGTCATTTACAAACTTAAAAACCTTTAACAAAGAATAGGAGTCAGAAACTCAGATTTGTATTAATATAGTCAACGTTAGATTATGTGTATTAGTGTATAAGCTACACCAAAACTACTATAGCCTATATAGCTTCAAAAACTTGTCCTGCATTGGTGTGTATCATGAATGATTTTTCAAATGTATTAACAAATGATAAGTGTATCATATATGCATTCTTTCATGCTACTCAGTAGGCCTATAGACGACAGATAATTTTTTGTGCATTTTTCAAACTCTCCGATGTCCAAATTTCACACACACGTCTTTCAGTAGTCTGAGACCAAAGGTAATGTTTTGAAGTGTTTCAAGAATGCTGCAAAGAGATTCCCTCCCTTTAATTTAAGAAACAAATATTTAAAGTTTATGGTTATTAGCTGTAATTTAGATTCTAAGGAAACACTGCATTTGGTCAGTTGACAGGCAATCGTATTCAGTAGTGACATTTAGCAAATGGTCCCATTATAGTCAGTTAGCCATTATTTGAAATAGTAGTAAAGGTAATACTCCTTAGGTCAATAAACTTATGAGACACATACAAGCCAATGACCAGCATTTACTTGTTTAAAAATATTGAAACTGTAACTATTTTCACTATTTTCACTCGTTTGATTTACTACGATAATCGCCCTCCATGACATGCCATTTTTTTTTTTACCTTTCATATCTTTTTTAATAGAAGATGTTTGTCCATTTTCGCCGATTGGGAGAGATGTATAGGATATCATGTAGCAACCTTATTTCCGCTGCATGATGGTTCTATGAACTATTTATGGGAAACTGAATACACGCAATGTTGCCCACGTGTAACACGATCCCTGAGCAGACTTTCACACTCTACCCGTTTATGTCCCCCACATGTGGGTGGCAAAAGTCAGCTTCGCAAATTCTGTCATTAAATTCGGAGAATAAATCACTAAAGATTTCGGAGATGAAAACGTATGGGTTCGATATGGAAACTGACGTCTACAAAACATCCCACACACATATAGGTCTACAGTTTATGTCGATACACCTACAATGGCAAGAATTGCATTTACATACACAGTCACGTTATGGATTTTCTTCTTCTTCGAGAACCATTGCGCTAGTAGTATTACAAGAAGTAGTAGCAGTAGTAGTAGTAGTAGTAGTAGTAGTAGTAGTAGTAGTAGTAGTAGTAGTAGAAGTAGCAGTAGAAGTAGTAGTAGTAGTAGTACAAGTAGTAGTAGTAGTAGTAGTAAGTAGTACAAGTAGTAGTACAAGTAGTAGTAAGTAGTAGTAGTAGTATAGTAGTAGAAGAAGAAGTACAAGTAGTACAAGTAGTAGTAGCAGTAGTAGTAGTAGTAGTAGTAGTAGTCGTAGTAGTAGTAGTAGTAGAACAAGAAGTAGTCAGGCAGTAGAATAATAATAGTAGATGTAGTAGTAGTGGTAGTTGTAAAACAGTAGTACTAAAAGAAGTAGTATTGCTACTAGTAGTAATAATAATATAGTAGCAGTAGTAGTAGTATTAGAAGTAGAAATATTAAAAGTAGTAGAAGTAGTAGTAGTATAGCAGTAGTAGTAGTAGTAGTAGTGGTAGTAGTAGTAATAGTAGTAATAGTAGTAGTAGTAGTAGTAGAAGTAGTAGTAGTAGTAGTAGTAGTAGTAGTAGTAGTAGTAGTAGTAGTAGTAGTAGAAGTAGTAATAGTATTAGTAATAGTAATAGTATATTGATGTCGTATATGATACGGGTAAAAGTGCAAGTAACATGGATGCATGTTGAAAATGCAAATCCGTCCACATCTTCCTGTCCTCTGCAAATTTGATTTGAATTCATTTTCGTATTTCATAATCAATTTATATGCAATGAGAACATGAGTATAAAAATTTCGGAGGTAGATATACAGTTACAATTTGAGGACGCAGAATTTTTGATCAGTCCGTTCTGCTATGAAATTTAGAACGAGTTGTTTTCAATTTTGCCTGATACCAACCGACATGGGGTGGATGAAACATGAAGAGTAGGCACCCAAGTATCTTGATTAACATGCATAAGTGGTCCATGAATATTCATAACTTGAATGACGTCAACACTCTTGATACGCAAGATGAATTTGTTCGAGTGTTCTCCATCTTCGTTACAGATGATGCCCTTACGACCATGAAGAGACTTAAAGACTGCTCTAAATCACACAATTTGATTTTATTTTTGTGTGCTCTGGGACTGTCGGATTTCTACAGCCGACTCCTATTAGGTTTCTTTAGTTTATTTGCTGAAAGGTTTCAAAGATATATCATACTCAATATATCATTACGAATATCTTTCTGTAAGTATGTTTTGAAACCGTTTGGTTATCTCTTTAAGTTTTTTCCATATCTGTTTAATTTTTCCTGTTATGTTTTTTTTTCATAGCACGAAAGATACCAGCCACTGCTGTCAGTGATTTTGATATGAATAGCATATTAAATCAAATAATATGTAAACCATGTATTATATGTGATTCGGCGATCCTACCAAAAGTGATTCGAATGTTTACAAACTTATTGCGTTGTCATGGTGATATTCCAAATTGCTTGAATACAAGCAGAAGTATCAAGGAAAAGCATCAATGAAAGTTTGAGCACTCTTAAAAATTCCGGGTCAGTCTGACTGGGAGAAAGGATCCGTTGGGGGCACACCCGGAAAATGGTCAATTTTGACCACATTCCGGGTCAAGTTTGACCAAAATCCAAGTCAGTTTGACTCATATTTTGGTCAACCTTTTCCGGGTGTGCCCCCAAAGGATTTCTTTTCCGAGTCTGTCTGACCCGGGATTTTTAAGAGTGAGTGATCTCGAGAAAAATGTGAATAAAGTTCAGGGTTCCCAGCCCATCAGGGAAATCAGGGAATTTAGGGAAAATCATTTTACTTTTTTCCAGTCAGGGAATTTGATAAAAATGCCTCAAATCAGGGAAAAGTCAGGGAATTTCGATTGGCCCCAAAAATCGAAAGTAGTCAGGTCAGACTCTGTTACATTTTCTTGCATATCAAAACAACATCCGTTGGATGACTGGCTATGGCGGTTTTTTAGTGTAGCCTCTTTGACTGCAGTACAAGTAGCTGTAGTGCATGACCTAAATAAATGAGTTGAATGAATTATCATGGAATTTTGAGATTTCATCAGGGAAAATTCTGGGAAAATTCAGGGCATTTTGTTTTTTGAAATGCTGGGCATCCTGAAGTTTTTTTTTCACTGTTTCCTCAGTGGAGTATACGTGCAATTTGTGATTTCTAAAGATCGAAAACGTTTGTGAAAACTAAACAAATGTATTCACATTCGCTCGACTTTGTGTTTCCGTAATTTTTTGTTTCTATTTCAATGCAACTTGCTACCAGGCTGGAAAGCCCCTTTAATGAATTAATGAAGGAAGGATGATTATATTATTTTCTCCATGAAAATCTATGAAAATGAAAAAAAAAATGCTGGGACAACAGGCTCAAGCCTTGCATGGTCTGTGTTTCTGCGATGATGGTTGTAATAGCGGTGCCTCTGCTAGACGTTACGCGAGGTCATGGTAACATTTTCCTTTGTAATAAAACTAATTATTTCGATGAATTTCTTCCACAACGCCTAATATCATCGGTGAAAACGACATTTCTTTTGCTAGAATGATGATGACATATCCGTTTAATTTCAGACGGCCATCACGGCCGTGATTCTACAAAAATTTAATTACCTTGCCAGAATGCAATATTGTTCGTATTCATTCTGTACATAATGCTGTAAGAGAGCATTACGTACCTGTACATGGGTTGCCGTGCCGGCGATTTCGTGTAACGAGTTCGGGGGGGGGGGACGCTGAAGACAAAATTATTATATCCTCAAACGGGGAAAAAGGCGTCCCAAAGATACATGTATGTATTACTAATTCGAAACAGAATGACCTACTTCGCACAAAATTAAACTATTGGAATATTTTTGAATTAAGTGCCGTAATGAAAAGATTTTAGCAAAGGAAACACATTAAGGAAAATATAATCTGATTATGTGTGATTATGCAACAACATAGAGATAGTGTAAGACATTAGTAAAACATCGCTGGATATCTCATTATTAAAAAGTGGAAAATGTGAATTTGTTGCCCCCTGTATTAATAAAGTTTGTAAAATTTATCTCTTTATTATTTACCTTTTGAACAGATTGTCAGATACAAATTTTATCAAAAATGCTGTCAAAATAGAAATCTAGAAGCATCTTATTATAGATCGAGGGGGACCAACCCCTAGCAAAATAATCGGGGGGGCACTCCCGTCCCCCCCCCCCGAATCGCCGCCTATGATGAGTTGGACACAATTACTACATGTATGCCTACCATTCCATTGGGAATGGTATGCTGGGAGCTTGTACGGCATTGTATCCAAGGCTGATGATTATGAGTTTCGCCTGATATGATGACATCCATTGATAGTACAAGGGCCACCAATTAGCGTTATTAGATTGGTCTCTTGGTTTGAGCAGAAACTATTAGATTATATCAGAAAGCGATTCCATTCAAGATATGAGATGAAACTCGCACAATCACTGATAAAACAAATGTATATCAACAAAAGAAATCATTACTTGATTGGTTTTCTTCTTATCTATTTATTTAACTAATGTACGGTTTTCAATTCATTATCATTTCAACGAGAATGTTTTGCTTTGAAATGACGTATATTTTTTTGTAAGATAATATCTTAAAACTGCATGTAATCATGATGTTTGATCTCTGTCTGAAAAAAAAAAATAAAATGTTAACTACTATCATATTTTCAGGAGAAGCAAAATATGTACACACATACACACAAACACAAAACAAACTGCAATACATACGCACATACAACATATACACACATAAACTGAAATACTTGCGCACACCACACACACAAAGTCAGAGGTACACACAGACACACACACTCTCACACACATGCATACAAGAATACACTTATACATAAACGCCAACACAGACACACACACACACAAACACACACACACACACACACACACACACACACACACACACACACACACACACACACACACACACACACACACACACACACACACACACACACACACACACACACACACACACACACACACACACACACACACACACACACACACACACACACACACACACACACACACACACACACACACACACACAGGAGTAAAAACGTATCCCTTTTTTCCTTTCCGTTTTTAATCGGTCAAACCCTCCACTTCATCTTGGTTTTCTTTTGGATCGCAAACAAACAACATGATTGATAGATAGTAATCTTATTAAGGAGAGTGGCCACTGGGTATTGACTTACCGAGACCGGTCGCCAGAATGATAATAAAAACTCGCCGAAATCGTGACGAAAACAAAAGGCAGGCAAATATCCTGCAATATGTTTGAAAGCTTAGAGGTAGAAGATCTCTTTTAGGCCTACATGTCTGAAATTATCGTTGAGTTAGTACACTCGTTCATAGAAGAAAACACCATTTAAGGAATAGGAGCTACACTGCAAAAAGGCGAGTGTAATAATATGCAACACCAAGCAAGTGTTAAATTTCCAGTGTTCATTTATGGTGTTACATTTACACCGATGGGTGTCACTTCAAGATCTGAAATGATTTTAGGGGGTTAATTAGTTTCTGTTAATTCTTGTTGATGTTTAACTTTAACAAGAAGAATAAGAACTTCCTAATAAACTACTTGATTTTTGAAAAAAAAAAAACTGTGGAAAGATTTACACCAAGGTAACACTACTCCAACTTTAGTAGAGGACCACACCGACAGGTGTTGGCGCTAACGGTGTCGAATCAACACCATGTAGTGTCAACAATATCACCAGCTGCAGTGTCAAATTAACGCCAAGAAGTGCCGGGTGATTCATTTTCTACACCATCACAGTGTAGTTTCAACACCTCTTGGTGTGGTCCTCTATTGAAATTGGAGCGGTGTAAGATTAACACCCGTGGTGTTAAATGTAACGCCGCTCTTTTTTCCAGTGTAAAAACTCAATGTTGTTGAAATGGTAGTAATCGTTATATTTTGAATTGAATTATTGCATAAGACTATACAATTGTTATTGAAAAAAATGATGTGATGGTCAATATGCAGAATTCTAAGTGTTATATTTACATCAAGGTCATACATTTTTTTCAATACTGATAAAAGAATTCTCTTTCACCCTATAAACAAATTCAGGACAAGCCTTTTTGTTTGGATATATACTCTATGTAAAGAGAATGTTATGGTTCAACTCAGTTGCTATCATGTCTCCGCCTTTTAAGTAGTACGCATGATCCTGGTATCACTAAATCAGAGGCGTCGATCCCTGGGGGCAGGGGGGGGATTGGGAGCAAACATATTGATTTGCGCCCCCCCCCCAATAATTTTTTATAACTTCAAAAATTCATAATATGCAATACACGGATATGTTTAAAGCTACTGTCACACTGCGCCGTCTAACGATTCCGTCTGTCTCCGTCTAAAATATTTACATCGAGACGTGTCAGACGTGTGCAAATGAATATAAGTAGAATGGAACAGAACGAAAAGCAGCCGTCTGTCAACGTCTAGAAACGTTTGTAATCCTGTTGAAAAACGAATCAAAAACGATACCAATAACACCTTTGAATAACACGTCCCGCGTTCGTTCTCAGCGGAAATCATTTGACCGGACGCAGATGGTGACAAGTACTAGCTTCAGGCTAATGGTTTATAGTGCTAATTACCAATTCCTTTTAAACGCTATGTCACACTGCCCGTCAAAGTGATTCGTCTGAGAAAGAACACGCGTATCGTTGTTATGAAATCGTTTATTGGACTTTTTAATTCGTTTTCAAACGGGATTACAAACGTATCTAGACCGTTGACAGACGGTGCTTTTCCGTCTGTTCCATTCTATTGTATTCCTTTGCCACCGTCTGTCACCGCTCTGAGGTAAATATTTTAGACGGAGCAGACCGAATGTTAGACGTGTGGCAGTAGTTGACACCAGCTTAAACTTAGCATAAAAATACCACCAAGTAACACATTTGTCAAATTTTCGGCGCACTTATATTTCTGCATCACAATTTGGGGACTTCTTTCAATCTTGCCATTTCCTTTTATAATCATGATAATCTTCTGTGATTACCCACCTCGCCAGCCTAGCACCACCAGCGCTAGGGGATGTGTGAGCTCCTCGCCGTATCGTCAAGGGGAGTTATCCCTATCTTATACGCTCTGCCGTCAAGACTCGTAGCTTAATCATGAAATCTATACACCTCAAAGCACCAAGAATATTCAACAAATTCATAAAAATCCGCAGGGAGTGCGATGCTGTATAAATAAATCGCCTTCCCCCGAGGTTTGCAGCAGGTGTAGGTAGAGGTTTTTATACCCCAACTTGATAGCTAATGCAGTACTCGGAGTGAACGCGTAGGAAATATATTAAGTCGCATGGATGCATATTAAACATATGGCGGATTATGAAGCTTAAAACAATACTTTGTGACCGGGTTATTTAGTTTAGGTTAGACCCAATATCCGGCATAAGCGAGTTTGTCGGTATTATCCAGAACAAACACCCTTTATTGCTAAAAGATCACAACCAATTTCAGGGGGGGGGGATGGGCTACATATCAATACAGAAGCTGCGTAGTCGGATAATAGAGAAGGGAAAATAAAATTTATGAATGGCCTTGTCTCTATCCAGGTTTTTGATGACTTTGAAAGTGCATATACCTCTGCTTGTGAAATAAATACAGTTATGAGAACAATGAGACGAAAACTGTTCAATCTACAGTCATGTAAACTCTGCCTGTTCCCTCTCATTCTTTCATAATGATTGCACATGTTTGACTCGTGTACACGCAATATTTTTATCAGACATACCGCGCCACTTCGCATGGGAACAACAAGCAACTAGATCGATAGGAAAAGGGGTAAATGAAATGAGAGAACCGTGAATGGATTTGAATCAAGGAATTCAATTGACCGGAATGACGCCTAATTGATCTTTCCGCACCTGGCATGCAGTCAACAGCGAAGCATCCAGTTTTGAGGGCTTCCTGTCGTCAGAGAAAAAGTAGTCTACTGGTTCTAGATCGATTTTATTCGTCTTATTTCCAAGATTGCAGCCAAAACCGAATATCGCGCATAGCGGTGAGGGCGCTTACCCAGGATTCATCGCCCGAAAATGAATCACTGGGTAAGGCCCTCCCTCGGCTATGCCGATCATGGATTTTTGGCTGCAACTCCGCAGAAAAATAAGACTAAATAAAATCGACTGGAACCTAGACTAAGACATGAACACATGAGAGACAAGATGAGCGCAGAAGTAAAAACAACAACAACAAACAACAATTCATGATTAGAAAGGAGACCGCAGTGTAACGGTCTTTAGCGAGTAAATGTTTTTTTAACGCATTCCTGCTGTCACTTTGTAACATGTACAGAGGCAAACATAGTGTGTCTCATCACCAGATATCGGTTTCAATTTCAAAAATATTAATTTTCAATAATTAAACACAAAATTCCTTTGTTATCATTTTCTAACACACTAATATTTTTAGAATTGCTAAAATGCGCTTTACAGTAGAAGAACGACTGCGCGGAGTGCATTTGAAGAAAAGGTATGTGGTAAAGTTTATTTTGATAACATCAATTTGTTACAATGGATTTAAAACCTTGACTTAGGTCATTTATTGGAAGTAAAGTCGTAGAAAAGGATTCAGAGAGAAATGAAAGAGAAAATGAACGTAAACATCTGAGCCAATAGGTAGGTTATAAAAAAGTCAACAGTCATAAATAAGACACATATGAGATTTATAGGAGATGGAAAGAGTTGGTCTGCTGGGAATTCTAGGGAGTACGGATCTTTTCATTTTATTACAATACGACGAAGACTCAATTGTGAATAAGCAGTCATTTAGGCAAATTAAAATCGATGGTATACGGTTTGTATATGGGTCGTATACTCATAAGCCTTTGCTCCAAAAGAGTTTTATCCGATATTGCCCGATATGTCAGTCATTGTGGGGTTTTGTGACCAAAGTTAAATGAGACGGGTATATAAGTGATTTTATTCGTTGTCTTTATATAGACAATGTATGAGTCAATATATACAACGAAAAGTTCGTTCGCATGACACGCAATACAACACACAAACACATTTCCGCAATAAACACCACCCCCCCACAAATACTGGCATGCCACTACCAGACGGATTTTGATCTCTTTGTACAAATTTCATAAAGTGAGACGCGAGGCGTATATATTAAGATCTTGTATAGAGAATTAATTATCATACAGGTGGGAGTATTTTGTGGATAGTACGATTACAAAGTGAACAAAAATAAATCCGTATACTTACATAAGAGGAATGATCATGTCACCGCGAATTTACCACGTTTTTCTCGTATCAATTGTTTTTCTTTTGCTATTCTCTCAAAAACTTGGTGTCAAATTTACACATAAATGGTTGAGTTTGATATAGAAACAGAATGATGTTAAAGGTATTGGCTAACATTACTAAAGTTAAAAACATTGAGCTACATAATCCTCCACCCTCCAAGTGTTGTTTGACAATTGTCTAACAAGAAGCGCTCTAAAAAATTGTATTTCGAAAATGATCATTAGGCTTTAAAAAAGTGAAAATCGTAAGTATTCAGTTTAATTCTATACGCCTGCATCAGTCCATGTTCGTGATATGTGCTTGTATTCCAAGAACTAGTTGTCATTCTCTGTATTGAATTGACTTCTGGCAGTGGTCCTTTCAACATCATAATGAGGTTTGACTAACAAACACCAAGAATGCTTAAAAATTAACCTTTCACGGTATCCATTTTGTGCAATTCACCCTGGTGTTAAAGTGTGATCTAGTTTTTCAGTGTATGGTAGCAGGCTGCTATTTTTCAAAGTTTTTATGAAATTGGCGTAATTAACAGAAAAACACATTTGAAGAGAGCAGAAATGAATATGACATTACGTAATATTGCGTTATGACGAATTTAGTTTGTTGTTGCGTTGTTGCCTAGGTTTGATTTTTTATAGCTCGTTGAAACATTGGGATGTTCAATTAATCATTGCATAACAGGCTACTAATCGCAAATAAGCGTTGTAGGCAAATTCTCAGTTGTAAAAATCTCTTTTTGGGTCATGAAATCATAACAATACTGAACGTATTTGTTTGAAATATATATACAAAAATATTGAAAATAGATAAATAAAAATGCAGTACTTTATAGTGACTAAAATATACGGACAATAAGAAATTAAAAGATACTTGCAGTATTACCAAAATTAATATTCGGCGCATATTGTATTTTAAGCAATAGAAAGAGAGCCAGGCTTCTTTCCTGGCTAAAGGCTTAACAATGTGCTTTAACATTTAGTTACATCTCTCTGTACGTCTTCAAAGGTCTGCGAGAGATTCATGTCATGTCGTCCATTGAATTTGTAGCCCACAACTCACGACGGAACTGACATTTTGTTCGAGCATCAACCTTACCGCGGCAATAATTGATATAAATCAAGCACGCTGAAATCTATAATTTCGCCACATCTATATGTTTGACAGTATAATACGACTTATCGTATAGTGATCTAAGATTTCACTACCTGTTCGAAGCTCTATGTGTCGAAGCGCATGACTAAGGCGTTCACCTCAATCTTCACATTTACGAAGTTTTCGGTGAGAATCTTGAATATATATGTGCAGTTCTCGCCTGAGGTATAAAGAAACTTTAATGCAATAGTAGTATTTTGCAGATAAAAGTTAAGGCGCAATGCGATGTGTCCATATTGGTATTTCTTCTGTTAAAAAGTATTACTTTATTTGTACCTGTATACCAGACGACAAATTGATCATATAAATACTAATTAAATTAAGACCTGCAAAAATAATCAGTACAATATGCATCTATGTCTCACAATTCATATATATAACGAGAAAATTGTCATTTCTGAGTTGCTTTTATATGACCTCCTGGAGATAAATGAAAAAAAAGCGCTACATGTGGAGGTTTCTCTTAAATAAAAAAAGTGAATTCAAAGTAATTTTAGTAAAACAGCAAATTTTTGTTTCTGGTTGGGGTTGATATCCGGAAACCACTCACATTGTGATTAAAGATAACCCATACATTCAAATATTAATCACTCAAGCCGTTTACTGAGATACTCTCTTATTCTATTAGTAACGCTTTAAACAATAAGAACCGAGGTATTCTTTACCCTTTATGAGAGTATTTCCACTTAGGAATAAGATAATTTGCGAGTTTTGACATGAAACAATTGATCCCACCCTTCCCTGAATCAAATTAAACAAAGTACCATTTTCAAATCAAATGTCCAAAATGTCCGATGTTTCTAATATACTTCAAGATTGTGTTTCCAAACTACCATTACTGAACTTGTGTATATGAGCCCGACACATCCTACATGCTCTCATTATGTCATACATGAAAATGTCGTCTATATTACATGTAAATCTGAACGTAGAAGAGGGCGCAAGAATGTTCTCTCTAGGGTCCTTATTATTTATTTCTAATGTCATGGCTTAGACTCGCCTAAAGCCGTGCGATAAAATCTCAATTTTAAATCATGAATTAAATATAAACACGACACACTTACTGAGTTAGAATCATACAAGTCTTGTAAAGATTATACTCTTTCGGACTAATCTGTCCCCGACGGCTAAGAAATGATATTAAATTGATTGAATTTGTTAATCAATGAACTAGTATATAAACTTAGAATAACCTTATAAAATACCTGAAATAGGTTATTTCAAAGGCAGTGTCGATAATGATTTGCAGATCCATCACTTTCATATTCATGAATTAACATTAATCTCGACACATTACCCAGTTAGAATCAGGTCAAGTCTCGAAAAGATGCGACTCTGTCGAGTCATTATCTATTAATTTCCCTGACGCGTAAGAAAAGAGTTTCAAACATTAATGCATTGTTATCAAATGACTGGAGATCCCTTAATGTCATGAAAAATAAGTTCACTCAAAGCCGTGTCGATATAAGCAGAAGCTGTGTTTGTAAAATTCGCAGATACCATCAATGTTCAATTCATGAATTAAGCATTAATCTCGACACATGCATTACCCCAGTTAGAATCAGGAGTCTTATAAAGATGTAACTCTTTCGAACCTAATCTTCCCCGACGGGCAAAAGAAAAATGATATCCAACATTGATGAATGTTAACAAATGGATAATCTACAGAAATAACCTAAAATAAACTAAAATAGGTTAATTTTTACAGCCCGGCCGATAATATTCGCGAGCATAATTTCAAATCATGAATTAAACATTAAGTTTAACCCGAACCATTTACCCAGTAGAATCATGAAGTTTTGTAAAGATGCTACTCTGTCAGTATTATCTATTAAATTGTCCCGACGGGCTAAGAAATAATATAACATGGATACATTGTCAGAGAAATGAGTGAACCAAAAGTCTTGATATCATAAAATTGGTTATTTCAAAGCTGTGTCGATCAAATTAGCCGATTCATCAATTTACAATTCCATGAATTTAAACATACTGCTTGACGTATACTACAAGTTTAAGATCATGCCAATTTTGTAAAGATGGCCGACTCTGTCGAGTATTATCTTAATTAATCATCCCCGACGGGCACAAAATAATAACATAAATAATGTGTTAACAATGAAACAGGGACATAATGTGAAATAGGTTTACACTCAAAGCCGTGATGATAAAATTGAGCTGGTAGGCCCTACATTACTTTCAATAATGAATAAAGCATAACTGCGACACATATTACTGAAGTTAGGATCAAGCAAGGTTTTATAAAGAAAGTGACTCTTTCGACACATTATTTATAAATTTCCCCGACGGCTAAGAATAATGATATCAAACATCAATGCATTCTACCAAAATATATAATCAGAGATTTCTTAATGTCATGAAAATATAAGGTTTACCTCAAGCCTTTTGACAAAATTCGACGGTCCATCTATTTTAATTTTCATGAATTTAAACATAGAGACTCGGAAAGATATTAACCGAGTTTAGAATCATGCAAGGGGCCTGTAAAGAATGACTTTGTTAAAACATTATTTATAATACGTCACGAACAGGCTAATGAAATGTATCAAGCATTGATGTATTCGTTAACAAACACTGGCATATAGACTAGATATATCCCTCATTCGAGTAAAAATAGTCTCAAAGTCCTGTCGATAATATCAGCAGATCCATGTCAAATTGTCACTCGTGAATTAAAATACGACTTCAAACATTACCGAGTTCAAATCATGCAGTCTTGTAAAGATGTGATGCATTCGAACATTATTTATTTAATTGTCCCTGAGGGGTTACAAAATTGATGTCAACATTAAATGCATTGTTACCAAAAAATAAAACTAGAGATCCCTTATTGTGTGAAAAAAAGGTTACCTCAAATGCCACTTCGCCAAATTTCGACGGTCCATCTTATTTTAATTTCATGAATTAACATAAGACTCGAAGATATTTAACGAGTTGTAGAATCTGCAAATGCTGTAAAGACATGAACTGTGTTTAAACATTAATTTATTAAATCGTCACCGACAGAATGAAAACTATCAGCATTGATTCATTGTGAACAAACTGACCGATATTCCTTAATCGTTCGTAAAAATAGTTGTTTACCTCAAAGCCCTGTCGATAAAGATTAGCTGATCCATCAATTTAACTCTGAATTAAACATACGACTCAAACACAATTACCGAATT
>JZLH01S0026870.1:8865-31376 GCA_001188425.1 Eucidaris tribuloides | reverse complement strand
TTTACTCAGGGACCATACCCCTAGAATTCATGCTAATTAGGCCTATTGTATGCAATACCTTGCCCCATTTCAGCATACAAGCCTCAAGCTGCCACTATCCCAGTCGTCTGCGTCGGTTGTCCAGCAGAAGGGCCCTAGCATATGTACCGGGTAGAAAGGCCCTAACACTAAATTGTCTCTAACTTGAAAACCATCACATGAAATCAAAGTAGTGTGACTTTTTTTAGATCCTTCTGGTAGTCTGTTAAGTGCAAATACGAAATTAGGCAATATTTCTCAAATAAGAGAACATTTACTGTTACGCCTCGTATGCCGAGAACATATGCTAAGGCCTTTCTGCCGGACAAGTGCCCTGATCATACTGCAATTACAATCGGTAACAGTCGCAAGTTATTGTTAACGTTTTTAATTAAGTCGTACAGGGTTGAAGTAACATTTACCGATATGGTTGTGAATGTCATGATGATACTTTCAGTCAGGTTTTCAATCTTCCTTCCACCCACGTCTAGGGAAAGGACGGGTGTGTTGGCACTGCGGTTGAAAACGGTTTCGGTGTTGTTCTCTCGAAGTGTTCGGGATACAAAGAGCGAAGGCGTGGAGTACACATTAAATGACACTCGAACATGCGTGGATTCAGCTTCTGATTCGTTGTAAATAGCCGTTTGTATTCCCCCTGGAAGATATACTTGCGTCTGGACTTTCTCTTCATCGACTTTATCATCATTTTCAGCTTGGAGAGTGATGTTTGTATTTGTCAAATCCGAGGTACCAGCACCAGAAACGGTTAAGAAAATGCCTTCATTAAGAACTTCTGAAGGGACGCTAGTTATCTGAAAAGGAAATGATGCCGTATGATTGGTATCAGTGTATGTGAAAGCACCAATCTTCTAGTTTGTCTATGAATTCTAAATATGTACAAGTGATGTTTAATAGTCACTCATCACTTGATACTTGTTTGAAGTAGTTATTCTGAGTACTTTCCATATTCTTTTTTTTTCACTCTGTTTCATATCTCTAGTAGAAATGGTCATGGCTCATAAAGTTACAGGTTCTTCGTGGTTTCTCTTGCTAGAAATGCACGATTAAAACGCCCGGGATGTAACATTTGAGTCCTTGGGTAAATTGCTCACTCATTACTTATCCCCATTACCCCGTCCTTCAGAATGGACCTAAACCCGTGGGCTTCGAATCGTGATTAATACAATTTATAATTATACGCAAGAGAATCCGAAATATTTCACTGTAAAAGAAGTTTGCAAACCCCCTGTGGGAGTCACCTTTCTGCCCACACTACTGCCTGCCTTTTGACTTCATACTCGGTCATCGTGCTACTCCCCGGTGCTACTCGATTAGGACCCTGTCGAATATACCAGTTTTACAGCTTTTCAAGCTTTCCACATTTTTCGTTCATCATTCACTCCAGCAAATTTCTTCTACGGGTGAAATATGAAAGATCAAGGGGTTACGATAAATGTGAAAAGTTTTGTTTTCAATTAAGTCTCTGTGCAACTCATTTTCGACAATATAAATCCGTATTTTTGATTGATATTTCTTTACCTGTGCGGCCACTTTCGGTTGGGCCGTGGAGAATGTATTTCCTGGTGGCACTGCTACATTGTCTAATTGTTCTTCGAACGCTTCTCTCAAATTACTAACCGACCTGTCATCTTCTTCTGCTGCCTGTAGTTCTTCTTTACCAACTTGCGCAACGTTGTTCACGATTCTGGTCATTAGATTTGTGGTCTCTTTTCTCTTTTTTTTCAGGTGAATAAGAAAATTATAAAAAAAAGGCAATGAACTTTAAATCTTTAAATTCATTTGGAGAAATTACATATCATGGATCTACATTGCAAACTTATGATTTATTTTTCCTACAAAATATGTAATTGAAATATTATTTAACTTATAACACCACATGACAACATTTATGTATGTAAGACTGCATTTTCATTAATTCGCTGCAGTGTGTGTGTGTGTGTGTGTGTGTGCGTGTGTGTGTATGTGTGTGTGTGCGTGTGTGTGTGTGTGTGTGTGTGTGTGTGTGTGTGTGTGTGTGTGTGTGTGTGTGTGTGTGTGTGTGTGTGTGTGTGTGTGTGTGTGTGTGTGTGTGTGTGTGTGTGTGTGACTGTGTGTGTATGTGTTACAGCGATACAATTACTGTTTAAAGATCATCAATTCTATTCACGGGGTCATTGTGACCAAATGATGTACAGTACCAGTTGTGTAATTGAATACGGTAGTAAGTTACCTGAACAACGTACCCTACTTCTTATCTAACACCATTATATTTTCTTCGGCTCAACAGATCTCACTCAACGGTCTACGTTTTAATATCAATTATATATTGATTTGACATGAAATCAATTGATTTTTTTGTCTGCATTGCACGATGATGATGATTATGATGATAATAATAATAATAGAAATAATAATGATAATAATAATAATAATAGAAATAATAATGATAATAATAATAATAATAATAATAATAATAATAATAATAATAATATTAATAATAATAGTAATGATGTTAATAATAATAAATGGCAGAAGTAGTAGTGGCAGAAGTAGTAGTAGTAGAAGTAGTAGTAGTAGTAACATAATTATTATTATCATCATCATCATCATCATCATCATCACCATCTGTTGACAAATTGTACCCACCTGTTCCTCACTGCTATTGACTTTCGTGATACGGGCTGTAATATCAGAAACTAAGCTAATATCTTTCGGTGTGATTTCTTTCGGTTCGTCAGTGATGAAGTCAACCTCCTTAACTATGACGTCCACAGTGTTAGTTGTTACTTCCTCCTGTTGATTGATATAATAGACATGCTTAAAAGTAAATGGCATGATTGGGGTTAGTCCTCAACTTGGGGTAAGAACTATAATTAAAGAATCAAATAAACTATGCAGGTATTCTGCTGTGAAAATTTTATAGTCAAAAGTTGACTCATTTTAAAATGATGTCCATCAGCATGCCTTGTAACATGGGATTAAATCTATCGTGCCCCGATAAAATCAAACTGCGTGCCTGTTCATGTATGATTCTCCTTAAGTAAACAAACTCAAGACAAATCCTTCCAGCCAGGAGATCCACTCCAGCTGGTGTACATTTGGTATATCTTTCAACCAGTTTGGTTCCAAAGGCATTTTTTTATTCTCCCAATCATGTCACTGAGCTTTAAGTTGCATGGATGTATGCAAGGGGCGGTAGGGAGGGTCGTAGGACACCCCCCCCCAAAAAAAAAGAAAAAGAAAAGAAAATCTTTTCAAAAACATATTTTGAAGGGCGTCTTCACAATGATATAAATGAAAAAGCATTGATGAAGTAAATTTAATCACATCTTGCTGTTATTTTATTGTGAAAAGGTAAAAAAGATTATGATCACGACCCACCCAGAAACAATTCTGGATATAACCCTGGGTTACTGCAATTTCATGTGAAAGCTTGGAATCAACCTCGGCGAACACCCGTGCATTTTCCAACTAAACTATTCTCACAAGCTTAGTAAGCCATAATCGACTCACCAAAAACACAGCACAAAGCACATAATTCATGATAATGATGTATGTGGTGGATACATTCAAAATCGGAAACTTTCTCTTCAAGGTGGGGATAAGGTAATAATTTTACAGCAATACACTTTTTGGAACGTAATAATTGTTTTGTGTAGTATTTAGAACCTTTGTAGTAACGGGCTGCCGGTATATAGGAGTTTTTTCTGTGTGCAAAAACTCAAATGATTCCATTTTACAAAGAATTTAAGTTCTTAGTACCCTTTGGTGGAATCTTGCTATATTCATTGAAAATCCTTGACAAGTCCTGTCTATGGTACTTAAAAGCTCGTTGTGATTTTTTTTTTTTTTGCCTAAAAGAGTACAACATTTATGAAGTTTGAAACCTCGCAATTTATCCGGTCCCAAATCATTTTTTTGTTATAAAAAAACACTCCAATGGTGGTTAAGAGCAGAATAATACATTCACGTCAAATACATAAGTTCATACCATACATGCATCACCTTAAACTTTGTTAATAAAAAGTGTTAGTGGTATCGTTTATGCAGTATAATTTCTAGACCACTCGGACTTAGTGTCGTCATCGCATTATAATGAACTGCAAAAGGAGTTGTTTTATTGAGAACATGGACTCGAACCATATGGACTTGGCTACAGCATGGCTCAGCAGTGCAAAATTAGGGGTGTTAGATAAAACATGCCATGTGTTGCCCAGAATCACTGCTGATCGGTGAGTTTTAACACTTATTAACTACAAAAGAATCAATGAAAAATTCAAAACCGTATGCGTAAGTGGTACAGCCGTATTGTTCTGAAAGTGTAGATTAAGCAGTTTTTATCATGTATGAAAAAGTTGCATTACTGAATTTGTATGTACTATGTATATACTCTATCAATTTTTAATATTTCTCGATGTATGTATTTGCCTGTCATACCTCAAATTTAAATGTTTTCTTATTGCTTTTTATATAAATCAGGTGAGTTTTAGTAGTTATACTGGCAATAGATAAAAACAAATTAATTAATATAAATCAATCAATCAATTAATCAATCAATCAATCAATACATGAGCAATAAAACTTGACTCAATATCTCGAGTCTATATTGGAAGACATCCTGGCTGTTAAATTTTAATGCACGGTGTTTATCATTCTTGTTCAGGATACGATTTTTCATGATTGCGATACAAATATTTTGGAAAGCCTGACTGTCGTGAAGGACAATTAGCGAAGGGGGAAAAAGAAACGGGAAAAAACTGGAAGAGTTTGTTTGAAAGGCGTTTGTGTCCTACGAATGGTTTCAACTTACAAAGGAAGGATCGTTTGGTAGATAGTTCAGATGATGACTGAACAACAGAAATCAAGACAGCTAGAAATTTCCAGGGTTTACAAATCAAAACAAAGAATAGCAAACGACATCCCAGGAATCGAAAATACCAACTGATATAGTTCTGATATAGTTCGTCTCAAATAGCCACGCGGGAAATTTGAGAGAGCACTTTTACATGATTAAATGAATACACTCTAAAAACTCAAATATTAAATCAACATTTAAAAGGGCCAAGGAATGCCCGCACTTTCTAGATGTTGCATTAACCAACTGTATAATGTTGAATCCAACTGGATAAAAGGTTAAACGCAACATTTAGAAAGTGTGGTCACTCCTCGGCCCTTACAGTGGCGAAGGTGCGAATATGCACCGCACAATACACACGATGTCCATAGACCTGGCTGGCATCTTTTAGTTAAATGTTGAAATAATACTTCTAGAGTGTACATGAGAAGAAAGAAACGAATATATGCTAGTATTTTTTCCAAACCTTTGTTAGCTCGGTCAATAATTCAGTGGTATGTCGGAATGGTCCACAGTTATCCTCTGGTTGCCAGAAGGCAGGTGAATTGATATCGCGGACACAACGAGCAAGACCAATGGGCTGACCGCCTATCAAAACGAAACAAATCAATTATTCAATATATAATTGATTACTTTATTAATAATTGACAAATACTACATGCATATGATTGTGGTAAAATTTGTGCGAATGATTACGATGTTGCTTTAGATGAAAGCTCATCAAATGCCTTAAAACAGTTCTCGGAAAAAAAACTGCCACTGTAAATTTGAAGTATTTTTTAAATATGATATACATGTTTATATTACCCTAGGCCACGAAATATCTATGCATGTATGTATGTACCGTCTATCTATATGTATATAATCTATCTATGTAATCTCTCTATCTATCTATCTATCTATCTATCTATCTATCTATCTATCTATATAACTATATAATTCAATCAATAAACAGTGATATTGTGTTCAGCATTTTAACTGTACATACCCATTCTGCACCCACTCCCATTTCAACTTATGGGATTTTTTTTGGGGGGGGGGAGGGGGTGCTGTCATTTACTCCAGCATCGCTTAGGGTGGCAGTTTGACTTCATTGCAATACTTCAATATAATTATTTTTGCTGTAATTTGCCTATCATACAATAATCATATAATATCGTCTTAGGTAACATTACTTTTTTTTATCACATAAACCGATTTTGATTTGACATCAAAATACCTGCCAATGGTAATTTACGTACCACAGTTTCCGTACCATAAATTTGTAATCTGACCTGAAACTATGTTTGCAACTGTTTTGTATTCGCTTGTAATTGTAATTTTTGTACAGAAGAAAAAACTTAAACAATACCACATCGTCTGAGAAATATTGGGTGAAAATTTATGGAAAGAGGCAAAATATAAATCACTGCAGTATCTTCGCCCCACCCCACCCTCTCATTCTCTAGGCGTCAACTGTACTGCGAGGGGAAGCCCGGGGAGGGGGAAGGGGAATCTCTAATTGCATTACCAAAATCAAACCCACTACAATAATATTTGCGGGCATTGGAACAAAATGGGACTTACGAAATGTGGTGTTGAATGGGCACTCCCCTGTAGAGTTGACCCACGAGCCTAAATCTCCACGTGGAAACGAAACATCACCGAATCTTGACGGCCAGGTTGTATTGTAACAGATCGCTGTAGTCCAAACAGAATACACAATCATTATTATTATCATTATTATTAAAAGCAAGTAACTCTTTTTCCACAGAACGCTATATTCATTATCAGCAATATTTGTTATTTATTTGTCTATATTATCAGTATCAATACGACGACTTAGTGATTAAATAGTTTCAATAGTAAATGCAGGGGGTGCATGGTGTTTTTGACTTACTCTTGACAACCAACCATGTGATACACATTTCAACAAGAAGTATTACACCTGTTACTTGTTAATCGTGAAAATAGGTACCACTTATGAAACATGATTTGAAAAAATAAAAGTAAAACTGTTTTTTAATAATCTTATCCACAGTTTTGTGATACAAAGAATGATCATTATCGTTTCATATATCAGATTCAATGGGAAGTATCAGCGGTGGATCAAGGGGGCATAACCAATTCCACTTGCCACTAATTTCGTGTAAAATCGGCGCCCACGGGAAATACGTCTACTGCAAGTAAACTCCTCAAAAAAAGTTTGGAAATCTGAGTTTGATCGGTTATATCTCTCGTTTCGTAGTAACAATCAACACAAGCTTGTTATCATCTGAAAGATTATTTAATTTTCTTTAAAATGATACCCTACTTGTTATGATTATGCCATCAGGAAAAGGACAGTGTCTTAAAATGAGGTGTAAAGTGTAAATTGAAAAGCTGCAAAATGAACGAAATTCGGTTAATGTAACCCAATTTTTGTTATTGCTGATGAGTGAATTCCCCAATGTCTCTTTGGTTGTTATGCACTCTAATGTGAACATTGACATGGATTGAAACAAACACCTGCACAAGTAAGCAAACAACAACAAAAAGTGAAAAAATAAACAAACAAACATGTATGGGTATTTAAAAACTGGGCAGATGGCATTTAACCTCACAGACCTTTCACCGCATTAACACGACAAAGTAATTTAAAGAAAGTGGTAGAAGCTTGAGTTGCATGGAGTTTCTCAGAGAAAGGGTATCACGAGAATGGACTGGCCTGCATGCAGCCCAGACCTCAACCCCATTGAATATTATTTTGTGGGATCAACTCGGCCGGACTGTACGGAAGAGAGTCACAAATGCAACGACATTGGCAGATCTGCGTCAATTAATGATTGATGAGTGGAACGCCATCCCACAGCAACGAATCATAAAGCTCATCAACAGGCACAGCATGGGGAAGCGGTGCGAGGCGTTGGTCCAGGCAAGTGGATCGTCCACCCGATACTGAACTCTGATCATGTCATTAAAATCAATGAAAATTGATGAAATCAAAGATTCATGTGAATGTAAACATAAAATTCCATGCAAATTAAGCCCCTGCCACTTTTTTTTAATACTTTGTTGTGTTAATGTGGTGAAAGGTCTTTTTAAATGCCTAAGTTATTTCCTGTTTTTAAATGCCCATACACGTTTGTTTATTTGATTGTTTCACTTTTTGTTTGTTGTTGTTTGCTTACTTGTGCAGGTGTTTGTTTCAATCCATGTCAATGTTCATATTAGAGTGCGTAACAACCAAGAGACATTGGGAAACTCACTTATCAACAACAACAAAAATTGGGTGACTTACTGAAATTTGGACATTTTGCAGCTTTTCAATTTACACTTTACACCACGTTTTAAGATATTATCATTTCCCTGATGGTATAATCATAACAAGTAGGGTGTCATTTTAAAGAAAATTAAATAACCTTTTCAATGATACTAGACTTGCATTGATTATTACTATGAAACGTGAGATATAATCCATCAAACTCAGATTTCCAAACTTTTTTTGAGGAGTTTATATATGAAATTCAAACCATGACATCACATTAACCATTCATTTTTTATGACTACTGCAAGTATGAAATTCAAACCATGACATCACATTAACCATTCGTTTTTTTATGACCACTGACACAAATGCCAAATGTGATATTAGGGTAAATTCGATTGAATCGGATAGGATTGGATTTGGGTTTGATTGGATTGGATTGGTTTACTGAGGATTAGCTTTCGTAAGACATGCAATTAGATTGCAAGGAATTACATTTGACATGGAATGGACTGGATCGGACTTGCATTAGGATGCAGAGTAATCAGATTGCAACGCATCGGATAAATAAGATTAAATGGTATGGCTTTAGATTGGCTTGTATACGATTTGATTGACTTCAAGGCAAGGTTCACCCTAAAATCAAATTGGTTTTAATAAAAGCAGAACAATGAGAAAAACATATTAATGAAAGTTTGGCGAAATCCACCAAAGAATAACAGAGTTATGAAGTTTCAAAATTTTAAATTTGTGACGTCACGTGCGAGCAGCTCCCCATATGTCATGTGATATAAATTACATAAAAGTGCCGTTTTCTCAGAAATTTGAAAATGATTTCAATTGTGCATTCAATATACTATCAGAAACATTATGTTATAGCCATGAAAAAACCCATTCAATTACCATGAAATATTAAAAAAATTGCAATTTATGGAATTTATATCAAATGACATATGGGGAGCTGCTCGCATGTGACGTCACAAATTTAAAAGTTTAAAATTGACTCTGTTATTCTTTGGTGGATTTTCACCAAACTTTCTCTCATTTTTCTACTTTTATTAAAACCAACCTGGTATCAGGGTGAACTTTGCCTTTCATAACAAATTAGATAGAATCGTATACGATAAGTTTGGTTGAACCGGAATGTAAAGGTTTGGTGGGATAATATCATAGGAAAAGCTATAATAAGATTGGAATTATTTCAGTAGAACGGTTTGTTGTTGTTGCTGCTGTTTTGGTAGAAGGCGATCCAATCTGCATAGATTATTTCCGCCTGGCTGAATGCTCATCTATAGATGGCGTTGTCTACAATCAGTTGTCTACGGATGCAATACTACAGTACATAAATGACTGGGTTGGATAATAAGATTAGATTAGATATGGATGGGTTGGTTAAGATATGACTGGATAAGATATGAATGGATTGGATTAGGCTAAATAAGATTAGAAAGGAAAGAAATTAATGGATTGTGAATAAATAGCAGTGCTTTAATTACACAATGTTCCAATATGTAGTCAACTAAAAAAAAATACACTCAACAAGCTGGAAAGAAATGTAAATGTATAATATGCATTACAATATACATATGGAACATGCTCTGGAATAACATGCCTTCGCAAAGAATGTATACGCGTGGCTGCAAAGAGTTCCTGCTACAAGCAGATAGGTAGGCACACAGACAAAATAGGGACACGGACAGATAAACTGACACACAGTAATAAAAACATAATTCAATTTATTGTTTAAGTATTAAATTACGAAATATTATTGTTACATCTCTACCTAAAGTACAAAGCTTACATAATAAACCTACATACAAACCTACATACGGTCAACAGCAGTTCTTTTGGAGGGAAATATTCCTTTGCTATTCTATAAGGAATATAGAATTAACAAATGCAGTCCAGCCTGTGCGCGCAGTGCACAGCGCAAGTACAAGCACTGACGACGGTATGCGCATGGATTATGAGATCATAGCTGTACTGGACTGAGCCACACCATGGCAACGGCTAGGAGATAATCCTAACTTTATAACATTTTGCATTTTACATTTTACACATTATCATCATCTAATGCCGTTCCAGGTGGGGTTGGCCGCTATACACATCCTTTTTTTTTCAGAACGATTTTAGTCAAAATAACAGAACCATTTTTTGGACCAACAAGGAGTTCTCGTCAGCGCCGTTTCGGACAAACGATGCTTGTTAGAACCTTTCCTACGTCTTAATGGTTTTCATAAGCAGCAAAATTGGTGCTGCTTTTTGTTTTAAAAATGCGAATCTATTTTCCTAGAATTCATCTCCATCAACTTTGACTCCATTAACTTTGAGGTTATCTCTTCATAAGTCACAAGTCCACCACATTTATTAATACAGTCATGGACAAAAGTTTGGGATATGATTATTTTTCTACCAACTGAAGCCATTGTCCTACATTACGTAATGTGTGATGTGGAATGGTATTTAAGACCTTGCGAGACCCCTGTGATCTGTTCTGCATGGGTGATTGATCATAAGAGATCTGCATTTTAAAACTGGGCTATGCAAAGAAATAAAAATAGAAATATTCCAAATGTGTGTCCATCACTGCATCTACCCTTTATCTTTCATTCCAGTAATATCTTAGATAATTCTCCAACTTTTCCATATGACCAGCACGTACAAGCTTTCTCTTTTTCACCCCGTACATCAATTCTCATTCTTGGTTGTTCAGTTCAGGTCTTCTTAGTTGTGGATTTTCATCACCCTACTGATTCTCTACATTCTCTGCAAACATCACATTTCAAATGTTCCTATTTCTTATTTCCTTACAAAGAGTTTGTGTTTCAGCTCCATGCAACAAAGCATTCTAGATGTAGCATTCTCAGATTCAACACCTCAGCTCAAGGTAAAAGATCTAGGATCAGTGCCTTTAAAGGTAAATGACATGATTGTGGGTAGTCCTCAACTTGGGCTGAAACTACTCTAGAATTAAGTACACTATGCAAGGATTCTCCTGTGAGAATATTTTAGTCAAACGTTGACTCATTCTAAAATTACTAATGTCAATATCCTTCGTGGCGGGCAAACCTACTGTGTGGCTCTCTATGGGTCCTATTTTTATCGTGCCCCGATAAAATCAAAATACTAGTATGTTCATGCTTGATTCTTCTTGAGTAAACAAATTAGAGACTAATCCTTCCAACTGGGAGATCCACTCCAACTGGTGTATAGTTGATTTCAACTCATTGGTTCTTGAGGCATTTTCAAGTGTTCCCAATCATGTCACTAACCTTTAAGACCGCTCTCTTACTATTTTACCCTCCCTGATCATTGAAGCATATTACACTTGAACAGGTGTGCACCCCCTTCACTACCGGGGGGGGGGGGGATTTCTAGCCGTGCTGCCACCAATTAAGGTGTTCAAGTCAATTTTGCCTCCAATGGGATTTCTCGTCCTCTCAGATACCCTCCCTGTAATCCTGGGTAGAGAGGGGTATCGCAGATGAAGTGTCTTACCCAAGGACACAGACACTGTCCCGGGATTTGAACTGGGGATCTCTAGGTCTAGAAACTGGTGTCTTACACTCTTAAAAATCCCGTGTCAGACTGACTCGGAAAAGGAATCACTTGGGGGCAAACTCGGAAAAGGGTCAGTTTCAACCAAATTCCGGGTCAAGTTTGACCAAAAACTGAGTCAACATAACCTCGATTTTGGTCAAACTTGACTCGGAATTTGGTTGAAACTGACCCTTTTTCCGAGTATGCCCCCAACTGATTCCTTTTCCGAGTCAGTCTGACCCGGTATTTTTAAGAACTAAGCCAAGACGCATCCGAATACACTACATCACATCGAATTGCTATTCAGCATTCACCTTCCTACAAGTCTGTGTAAATCTTCCTCCGTCTCAGCTATAGCTATTAAAACAAAACCGTCTGCATACCTCAGGTTGTTTATGGTCAAACGACTAATCTTAATTCGTCATTAAGCACTCTGATTCTCATATCATAATAGATTTTGTCCAAAAAAGGAGAGATAAAGCAACTTTGTCTAACCCCTTTCTGTACTATAACTTCTGGTGCTTATCCTTCCATGCATTGTTTTACTGCCTTCCCGCTCCAGTACAGTCTGGCAATCAGGCGGACATCCTTTCCACCTAGTTCCAGTGAGTTCAGAGAATTAATAAGTTTCTCGTCATTGACTGTGTCGAATGCTTTCTTATAGGAAGCACTTGTGAATGTCGTTCTCTTCAGCCAACGCTCCATAATCATTCGTAAATTGAAAATTCCTCCTCTCGTGCCTCTTCCCGGAACAAAATCACGTTGGTAGTTACTATAAGGTCGTTCAGGATTGTTTTTTTTTCTGCTGATAAGAATATATAGCAAAATATTAGATGCATGACTTTTACATTTTACATTTTGCGTACAATTTTAACTAAACACTTAACTGTAGCTCATCACTCGATCATCCAAAACACAGGTCTTGGTCACAACATATATTATACATGTTTTAACCAGGTTTTCGCGCATGCATATAATTATGGCATATATAAATCAAGAGCAGGTTACATCAAAGTACATGCTTTGAGTATTTTGGATGAAGGGGCACATTCCAGGCTATTCCACGTATATATTAGTTTGCCAAATCAATCTTATATGTTATGAATGAACAGTAGCGTAGCAAGCTTTTTTGGTAGGGGGGGGGGCAATACACCCAAATGTATCAACAACAGCAAAATCGATTTCGCATATATATATATATATATGAAGAGATATCAAATTACAGCAGAAAAGTGCTCAATGCGTTGTGCAGAGCATTATATTTCATACCTCTTTTCCTGTTCCGCTACCGACGGTTTCACGCAGCGTATCGATCAATGGGGGCATACGATGGCGCGGAAGTCTGCGAACTTGTCGGCCTTTACGCACTTGCCCTACTACAAAATACACTTAACACACACAGCATAGGACTGTACCGAGACGACGGACTTGGTACATTAAGAAGGAGTACTGGTAGCAGAGCTGATAGAACCAGAAAAGGACTTAAATCAAAGTGTTCAAGGACGGCCTGCGGCCTGCATACAACAGTTTCAAACAATCTAAAAAGGAAAGTCGACTACCTTGGACGTCACCCTAGATCCTCAGGAATACTGACACTACCAACGAGCATACCAGGAAACCCAATGACACGCCCGCCAGTATATACACAAAAAGATCCAACCACGCCCCCTCCATTATCGAACAGCAATCTCAAGCAGGGGGCAGTAGAATAAGCAGATCTGTCGTCATTATCCGCAAATGAGACAATTTTTCAAGGCAAAGCTGCCCGCACTAGCAAGAGGCGTTGAAAAAGACAGGCAGGTACAATAACAGGAGAAAATACAAATAACCGTGAAACCGAAACGCCACCCCAGAGACAAAACCAAAGAAAAAAAAGCCGACCCAGGAAGACAATATGGTTCAATCCCGCACCTTTTAGAGCAAACAACGTAAGAACAAACGTGGGGGTTATTTCGCTGACGAGATTTGATTGGAAAGGCACTTCCGCCAAAGGACCATAAGCTTCACAAAATATTCAAACAAAAACAGGCAACATAAACTGTCAAAAGTTAGCTACTAGCTGTATGAAAGAAAAACATGAACTCGATAAATCAAATCTCACACAAAACACAGTAAACTGAAGAAAATCTGAAAAGCCGCAAATAACCACACCCCGGAAAAAAAACTAAGGCAACTGCAGATCACAAAGGAAAAACTGCCACTCAATTTCGAGACAAATTGTATTGACAGGCGCGGTGGTAACAAGGCCACTGTAACGGCATAATGGTGAAACATAAAACATACAATTGAACAACTGGCGGAGCCGGGTTCAAAAGACAGGATACAGGCAACACACGAAGATTCTTCCGGAACCAAAGATACGAAACAGAAACTGCAATTATCAAAGTATATCTGGGGACTAAAAAAGAAGAATATAGGATCAGCCTGACATCACTTGGAGGCATAGCAACTAAAATCGAAACACATGCCAAATGAGGAAATAAGTGGAATTTGGCAACCTATGCTTGGGATGAGAAAACTCGGCAATAAATAACAAACAAACGAACACTCTTCTCACACCCGATGCGAAATAAGTTTCCTAAATGCCGCCACCACAAATCCGAAGACCAACCGGGAGCGTAACAGGTTCCCATCATTCCGAACAGGCCTAAAACAACGCCATCCATCACTACGCCTGAAGATGCGCCGTGCTGGGCGTGAAACCAGTCGGTAGCGGAACAGGAAAAGAGGTATGAAATATATATATATAGTATAATATATATATATATAATAATATTATAATATACACTGCAATAATAAATTGACAAGTAACACTGACGTAGCTAGTTCAGCGCATACATATATACATCACAAGTATCTCGTATTGGCGGCCTTAACACATATATATACATTTATATCCATTTTAGTTATCTTATATTTAAAGTATATAAATCTGGCGAACAAGAAATGCGAGCGAGCCGTTTTGTTCATTTAATATATGTTTAACCTGCCAGGTCTCACATTCTTTCTGTTGCAAGCAACATTAACTTTCTGTCATTTACTAGAATTAATATTTGCCTTGGCAATAATAAACATGCACAGTGGATTTTTTTATGCGCGAGCGAGCGTTTGAACATCATGTAGTTTCAATGCGTCAGGATTGCTCGTCCATCAGGGGATATAAATTTCATTATCTCATAGGTATGGATCGACAAAATGTGAATTTCAGGTTTAAAAACGGTCAAGATGCAAATATATCAATACTATTAAACCCTTTCTATTTGATACTTCTGGCTTAAAGTTCCTCACCTATTGAAATCTATACAGAGGTCATTATGTTTGACAAACTTTTCTTTTCCGAAAGCCTTTTTCAATGCCGATTTGATTACAGTCTTACTGGTTTCCTTTTTACATCTTACTATTCAATAAATTTTTCCTTCTTTTACTCATGGCATGACATTATGACTGACAATTTATCGGAATTTTTTTTTTTTACAAAGTATAAGTTAATTAGCGAGCAAGTGTAGCGAGCAAGTTTGAAAATTTTCGTATTTTTACATCAAACAATTTTCAATTTCTTGCATTATTTTTGTCGGTTATTGGGACATTTCGTTAACACAAGGTGATGTGGTTTTCTTTTCTATTGCTGACGACATGCGGTTATGATATGATTGACAAATTACCGGCAAAGCACCGTTAACAAAATCTTGGTTGTTTGGTTTGAAAAATCTGGGTTTGTTACACTTAAAAACGTGCCATTTCTTGACTTAATTTTGTCGGTACAAGATGACGTAGTTCCCTTTTCTATCATTGACGACATGACGCTGTGATAATATGATTGACAAATTACCGGCAAAACACCGTCAACTTAATCTTGGTTGTTATGCGAGCGAGTTTGAAAAATTTTGCGTTTTGCCCTTCAAAAATTGCTATTTCTTGGGGGGTTTTTTGTCGGTACTTGAGGCATTTTGTCGGTACAAGATGTCATGGGTGCCGGTCTAAATATACCGACAAAACTCGGAAAATGCATTATTGGGGGAGCAATTGCCCCCTGTCCCCCCGCCCTTGGCTACGCTACTGTGAATGAATGATTAATGAATTAACGAGTATAGCAGATTCTTTTATTAGTGGGGCGTAGGTTTAGTATGATCTCAGTTTTTACTCGAATTCTGCAGATGTTAAGTCGAAACAGAACGTTGAAGTCTTCAGGTTATCATAATCTTCGAGAAAGTCAGACGAACTCTGTATCGTTCAGATTAAGTCTTTAAGTCAAATTCATTACTTCATTGCTGGATGTTGGACATAAAGCAAAATACTCTTCCTTAATTGCGAAAATGAGACAACTCTCCCTTGTGATAATCTTGCGACAACCTGTTTCATCGGTTGCGCCTCGGAGAAAGACAACAAAGTGGCGTGAGAGTCATTGAAATCTGATGAATTTCTTGGACAAGTTTACTATTTTTCAGAATAACATACCCACTTTGATATCAATACTATAAAGATAATTGGTCAAATAATGTGTTTTTCCGTTATATCATTATATAGTCTCAGACAATTTAGGTTTCGATCGGTGAGAAGTTGGTTGTGATAAACTTGGAAATGCTGTGAAAACATAAGCTGACCATTGGTATATGGGGTAACGTGGGATGCGGTTAGGGAAGTGGGACACCCTTGGGAGAAGTGTAATGCTGGGATAGTTTGTTTGAGTTCACCACAGCTCTAAAAAAATTGGAATGGTGGATTTTTCAAATAATTTGGCACGTATCGGCGAGATGGTATCACTTAAGTTCCTCATTTCTCTCTAAACGGAAAATTACGCATGACCTTTAACTCTCAACGTATATTGTATTAAAACCTATAAGAGCAGTCTAAATGAAACTATTACGAGTTCAGTAAACGTGCGCGATCAGTTCAGTATTTTTCTTTACTTCACATATATTTTCAGTACGAGATATACGTTAGAAACATACAGAATAATTGATAACAAGACACCAAGAATCGACAATCAGAAGTTGAATGCATACCATTTATAGTAACGTTGAACAAACAATCTGTAGCCTCATTTCCTGATTGGTCAACAGCTGTATACTTGACTTCTGTAGTCCCAATAGGGAATAAGGTACTGGGATTCTGGCTCGAACTCAGGGTGACGAAACCAGAATTATCTGATGCTGACGGAGAGATCCACGAAATATTCACCGTTGCATTACCATTGGCGGCCGTGTCTACAATGCTACTTGGACATCCAACTACAACAGGAGCTTCATTGTCTGTAGTTAACCATTAAGGAAAGAGTAAAATAATTATATAATAAAGGGACATTAAATTTATTTGAAAATATCTTACGTATTCAAAATTTGTTACTTAAAACATTATTTGACAAATAAGAGGTATTACCACAAATGAGTGGTTTTCCTTTAAGACTAATTAACGAAATCGCATTACCATATTATAAGTAAATATTCCGTAAGAAAACATTCTGAATTTTCGACCACAAATACATAGCAAAAACACACAAAAAAAGAAGTTGGTAAGTTTTAATGAAAGACATTTCTGTTTGTGATACAAACCCAATGTTATCAGGGTGCAATATAAGACATATATCTCAGGAAAGGACATAAATTTTCAAACCGTTGCACAGATTGTATTATCATTGTACCCGTTGTATCATTTTTTTCAGACTATTTTCACAATAAACCGGTGATGGAGCAACTTTATGTTGACGATGCAGCAATATTGTCAAGAAATCAAAGCTGAACCAATTCTCAGAACAGAATTATTACTTTATTATACCTGTGATGGTAATGGTGAAACAACAAACATCAGCCTCGTTGCCAGCTCCATCAACTGCTGTATAAGTGACGTCAGTAGAACCGATTGGGAATGAATGACCAGGAACATGACTGGGCGTTAGTGTTACATTTTGTACATTGTCGGTTGCTGTTGGAAGAGTCCAATTCACAGTGACCCTGGCAGCACCAAGATCGGTGGCATAGATGATGTCATTCGGACAGCCATTGATCATTGGTTTCTCATCATCTATCGTAAAAACGAAATTAGAAGAAGATGTTAAATGATATGCAAATTCAAATGTTTTCAGAAGGAATTCATGGGTTCCTTCGTCACTGCTGTCACATGTGACTTATTTACGACTTGCATACATTTGAACACAACACACAGTAGATTATCACAATTGATTGATGATCACTTTATTTCATAACTAAACAATAACAAACATTGATAAATGTTTATTGAATGTGTAAACGCATTACCCTCTCCCTTTAACTGTATGTATATTACAGGGTGCAATCACATGTTTTCATTTTATCGAGAAAGAAAACACAATTTAACCGTTTTGCCTGGAAGAGTTCCACCCCCCCCACCCCCCCACCCCCCAAAAAAAGGTAGGGCAAGGGGTGTTCTTTTAAACCAAACTCGGATATATGTGGAGTAATAATAATAATAACCATATCCTAGAAGGCATAAACACCTAACAGTTTCTATGTGTTCTAATATACATACTATTAAAACCTCCACAAGAGTGTGAATGTGGATACCAGGAATAGTGGATATTTTAAAAAAGTGACCCAAGATATCAAGATATTTTGTCATACTCGTCCTCAATAAAAGAGTCGAATTTACCAGATAGGTTTTCAAATGTAGAAGTTGCCTTGATTGGCAATCAAAGAATTCAAAGTCAAAGTTTTCTGGGTGGAATACAGGGTGAAGTAATATTTTGAGGAGGTGGGGGATAAATAGGAAATACTTAAAGTTCCATAGGTAGGGTTTTGTACTATTTAGAAAAGCATACCGAAATTTCGGTCAGTTTTCCCCAAATAAGGAACAACCGACAGGAAACAAGCAAGGTGGGCTCAATTTATTTTGATAATGAGACTGTGGTGAAAATGTGGGAATGCCAGATGGACTGTAGGGCAAGGCCATTTATCGCGATTTTCCGTAGTCCCATCAGTGGTATTTTACAAATCCCCAATGATGATTATTTAAATATTACTAAACCTTTAAATCCGGGTGGTTCTCCTCATTACATGTGCGCGTTTTTGATAAAATTTATTAATTATGACGGTTATTCATAATGAAGTGACCAAGTACATTTTTAGCAGTGTACAAATTACCGGGAACTTTCACCGTGTGCAAAAATAAATTACGTGGCTGGAATGTCACTCCGTCATATCCTCGTTCGAAACTTGGGAGTGCTTGACAACCTATGCAGTCACAATGCTTCTATGAAACCGCAGATTTGAAAACTGAATATGAACTTTGGTGAGGCATTTGAGCGCAACTATTGTCTAAATTATGGAGGACTGCGTGAATGGCTTTTGTTAAGTTCGTTCAAAAGAATACCTTGTCCAGTGCATTCCAATGTGTATTCATGTAGAGCCACAGACATTCATAAATATTAATAACATAGCTGAAAAGACCAATCTAGCGAATAATGTTCGTGTTTGTGAAATCGCCATTGAGGGCGATTCCTTCTTCTACTGAGGATTTTGCCTCACTAATTAGTCGATTATCTCATTAATGCGCATGTAGAAATTGGAGAACAAAGGCCTTTTCTCATCAGCAACTTCATGTTAATCAATTTGTAATGCTATTTTTCAATACCAATCTGGAGACTACGGAACTTTTTTTTCTAGAGCGTTATTTGGTCAATGCCCTACAGTCCAAGAGATTTATTGCCTTACTGTACCTCTGACGGTAATGGTGAAACGGCATTCATCAGCCTCGTTTCCAATTCTATCAACAGCCCTGTAATAGACTTCAGTAGTACCAATCGGGAATGAATCACCAGAACTATGGCTTGATGTCAATGTTACAGTTTGAGAATTGTCGGTTGCTGTTGGAGGAGTCCAATTCACTATGCCCCTGGCAGAACCAACATCGGTGCTTTTGGACATGTCACTTGGACAGTCGTTGATTACTGGTTTTTCATCATCTGCCGGAAGATCGAGATCAAGAGAAAGTATGCAGTGTTTACGGTTTTTTGAGGATAGAGCCAAAAGCTCCGTGGAAAGGATATATTCTTACTGTTGAACAGTAAATTAATACATTTTTGCATTCAAACAAAGTATTGTGTATGGCTCAGCGAAATACTCTACGTTTAGTTGTAAATGAATTGTTAACGTAATAAAATTGATTGACGTTCACTTTTCAAACACTGTTAGGTGAACTAAACGCTGTAAAGCTTTGTGTTGATCATTAGTTGTGAGTGATGTGTATGACTGCTTTCACATTGCCTATTATTAAAAATCTACAAAGGCACTCAAGTGTCACAGTATAATGTGGAATTATTTCATATCAAAGAATTCACAGATGTTAATGGCACAGAAAAGTTACAAAAGAGACACGCCAATAAAATATAAACAGAAGAGGTGGTAAAAAGCGCGCAAATTTGGCACAGCGCCCTTTCGCAAATGTTAATAAATACAATTAATTTACCCATTCATTTTTTCTTAATAATTATGGCAAAACATGACTAGCAGCTTTTCTGTTTCTAAGTCATGACATAATGCAGAAACCAAGATATTATGATACCACAAAGGATCAATTAACACATGTATGCTTACCACTGATAGTAACGTTGAATATACATACTGTTGCCTGATTCCCAGCAGCGTCGACGGCCGTATAAGTAACCTCACTATTACCAGCAATGAACAGAGTACCAGGATGATGGCTCCATGCCAGAGTGACAAGACCAGAGTTATCTGATGCTGAAGGAGCGATCCATGTAATATTCACCGATAGAGTTCCAACGGCAGTCGAAGCAACAATGCTCTCAGGACATCTCAGGATAACAGGGCTTTCATCATCTGAATGTCACCATAAAATGACACTTTGATAATCAGTGAAGCTACAAATGAGTGGTTCTCGTTTTTATCGGGGAAACAGAAATAACACTCTTAAAATACGCAAAAATACTTTCCTAACACCTGAATACAATTTCAACTACAAATATTTTCAGAGACACCTGAAAATAGAAAAAAAAATAATTAAAGTTTTAGGCTAACATCGTGGAGCTTCAATTAAAAAAAACTGTCAAACTTTGATATCTGAGCTACACAGTAGTGGACAAATAAACATCACAGAATACAAAGGTTTGGAAAATTATGCTGCCACTGGCAAGATATGCATGAATAAATAATTTCAACTCTGATGGAGGGTAAACTAGCCCTGATCTACACACAGTATGTTTGTGGGAGAAAATGGGCAGGTGAGTCCGGTCAGCTTGAGTGCTTGTAAATTTTCACTTTTGTTTAAAGCACTACGCCATCATTTTGAAATACAATTTTTCAAGGCTTCATTTTTCGACCTTATGAAAGACACTGAGAGCATGGAGGACTATGGAGCTCACATTTCTTAAAACTGTGGTCATTGTTAACCTGTGGATTCAAAGTCTTGTCTTGAAAATGGCAATAATAATGATTTTAATAATCAGTAACTACATTATTATTACTCCTTTTTGCACTTTACCTGTTATGGTGACAGTGAAACGGCATTCATCAGCATTGTTTTCATCTTCATCAATTGCTGTATAATTGACCTCAGTAGAACCGATCGGGAATGATTCACCAGAATTATGACTCGATGTCAAAGTTACCCTGCCCAAATTGTCAGTTGCCGTTGGAGGAGTCCAATTCACAGTGCCCGTAGCGGCACCAACATCGGTGGTATTAATGATGTCACTCGGGCAGCCGATAATGGTAGGTTTTTCATCATCTGTTATTAGGAAAAGGTCAAACAAATTCAGTATTCAGTATTGGTATTCAATGGTCGAAATAATACGATTAAATTGACACGATATATTGAGTGTGACATGCCTGGAACACGCAGTAATGCAGCTAAAGCAGCCAATATGGAAATGTAACCTGGATGGGACAGTGAAACAAGAAACTATCCAGAACGGCAATGACTGGCAGGTGGTGTGGATTGAAGACAAACGACCAAAGGCCTTCCCACCAGAGATGATCGAAGCTAGGAGCAGTAGCAGAATTGATAGTTCTAGCAGAAGACAACATTAGCGTAGCCAAAGGGGGGGGGGGTCAGGGGGGCAGTTGCCCCCCCCCAATAATGCTTTTTCGGAATTTTGTCGGTACACGAAGGACTCCGTCAGTACATGCGGACCGACAAAAAATAATTTTGTACCGACGAAATATCTCATAAACCGACAAAAATATTTAAAGAAATTGCATTTTTCAAATGTAATTTTTTTTTCAAGCTCGCTCGCTCCGCTCGCTCGCATAAGTGATTTTCTTCATGTCATGTGTTTTTCGGTAACCAGGCAAACCGCCTTGTCATGAATACTATGATTGATGACATTTGGAACGTTAGCGGTAGAGTACAGTCAACTTGAGTCAAGTTAGTTGGGTCATCTGGAGAACTTCCGTGACCGTTGAGCGCGAAGGTCCGTTTCTCGGTGGATTTGTCTTCTTAGAGGTATAAATAAAAAATTTAGCGGGTATGCCAGTTGAAAAAGTGTGGGCGGAATTCAGGAGACCCAAAAAACCAAAATGGCCGCCGGCGGCCATTTTGAACAATACATTTTGGGTTGTTTGGCCTACAGCGCTGCTCAGAATATCGATTCTGGGGTTTTCGAGGTCAAGAAATCTAAATCCGAGGTCAATTTGATGATTTGACTTAGTCTTGCCCGTCAAATCCATGATGGCTGCCAATTTGGGCGTCACGAAGGTCAAATGTTCAATGTCATAGTATAGGTTTAATATTGGGCTAAAATAAAAGCTCTGATTACACTGAAATTAGCGATGGGCAATTATAATATTTGAAATGTATCCTTAGTATTCAGAGGAAACATTTTGTCGCACATATATTTACACCAAATCCAAAATGGCCACCGGCAGCCATTTTGAAAATTAC
>JZLH01S0026868.1:67605-78057 GCA_001188425.1 Eucidaris tribuloides | reverse complement strand
GGTTTTTTTGTTATCAGATGTTGCGTGAGAGTATACATCGAATCGAGGAAGCGGGTCTTCTTCGTCATGTAGACACTCGTCCAGTCTGCCATCTCGCTGGTCCGCTGCTGCTTGAACATCTGAGCAGTGCTCAAGAGAAAGAAATCCTCGAGGAGCAGCTATGTGTAAGCCTAACTTAAAGTTCAATATGTGACATTATACAAGGTAACTAGATCATCTGAATGAAAAAAAAGTTTTCAAGTAAACCTCACATAGTACTGATCTGATTAAATGAGATATTACACATTGTTTTTGACGTTTTTATTCCCTATTACAATTCTACACGGTGTGAAATTTCTGGTTTATGAATCATATTCAAACGTAATGCGACATGTGCGTTTTTATTTACAAATATTCAAAAAGGATAATAATCACAATTGAGTTAAGGAGGTCGTCGGTGTTATTTCTTCTGCTTTTCATATGATTTGATTTTTATTTGGTTACATTGAAATAAGTCGTTTCTACACTTTGTTTCTCTTTATCAGAATTCGAACGCCCTACTCCGAGAATGCGAACGAAAATATCAACGGAACAGGAACTTTTTAAAGGTAGGCTAAAAATAATAATGACAAATTACTATAGGAGGCCCTAATTGATTTTAAAATCAGTCATAATGCTACTACTACTACTACTACTACTACTACTACTACTACTACTACTACTACTACTACTACTACTACCACTACTACTACCACCACTACTACCACCACTACTACTACTACTACTACTACTACTAACTATACTACTACTACTACCTACCACCTACTACATACTACTACTAGCCACCATACTACTACTACTACTGCCTGCTATACTGTTACTACTACCACTACTTACTACCACCACTATACACTATACCACTACTACTACTACTACTACTACTACTACTACTACTACTACTACTACTACTACTACTACTACTACCACTTCTACTACTACTACTACTACTGCTGCTGCTGCTACTACTGCTACTACTACCACTACTACTACCACTACTACTGCTACTACTACCACTACTACTACTACTACTACTACTACTACTACTACTACTTCTACTACTACCATACTACTACTACCACTACTATAATTACTGACTGCTTCCCACTCCTACTATTACTACTCTTTCTACACACTAAGAAAACTAGGTTCAACTTTGCACCTTTAAAGATGCAGACCAATGTCACACTGTGGAAGTACCTTCACGGGTGCAACTTTGCATCTTTCAGACCAAAGTTTCACCTTTAAGATTGAAGGGTGCAAAGTTGCACCCGTAAAGGTACTCCCAGTGTGATATGGTTAAAGGTGCAAATTTGAACCTATTTTTGTTAGTGTGTATTATAATACTGTATATGTATAAATAACATTTTGTTTAGTATACTAGTAGTAGTAGTAGTAGTAGTAGTAGTAGTAGTAGTAGTAGTAGTAGTAGTAGACGTAGTAGTTTTAGTATCAGTAGTAGTAGTAGTAGTAGTAGTAGTAGTAGTAGTAGTAGTAGTAGTAGACGTAGTAGTTTTAGTATCAGTAGTAGTAGTAGTTGTTGTAGTAGTAGTAGCAGTACCGTGAGGTTGTATGGAGAGGGAGGGGGGTACAAGTAGAAGGAGAAGTATTTTGGANGTTATAATTTGCACTCAAGGTCATATAGTAGAAAGTAATGAAGAAACGTACTCATTATTTCTTACTTTTTCTCTTCTCACATTGTTTATGTATTTCAGTTTCTTTCTCGTGACATGGGGCTCAAGATCGGGGATGATGATGAAGACTTCATGGCTTGTATCCTCGACACGTGGAGTCGGACCGAACACATGGCTGAGACGTTGTCCGCCAAATTATCGACATTGAACAAGGACCTCATGGTAAGGGGAACGTTATCGCGAAATATCTACGGGAAAGTTAATTATTTTAAAGCCCAAGCATGGTTTTGGTAAACGGAAGATAAACGAAGGCTTCTGATTTTGTGGTTTTTAGATACACTTATTCCTGTTAATTCCCTCAAAATCACACGCGTTGAGAAATTGATGAAAAATGAATAAGTCGTGGGATCCCCGACATTTTTGCCATATAGGAACTAGGGAATGAAGATTATTGATATCTGCTTTCTGATCAGTAGGTTTGATGTACCATACTTTGTGTACGATTGATTAAACACCAAAACTGTACTTGGATTTTAATACACGACAGCCTTTTACGTACATTCAAGTATGTTTGTAGCCTCTGTTTGTATGTATGCATTAATTGATTTATCAAGTTAATTAGTTAAATATTTATCCGTGTATTTATTAATGTCACTTTCGTTTTTCGTGCTTGTTTCAATAAAGTCTTCCTCTATCACTTCACCACTTCCATCCTCTTTCTCCTCCCATGCACCATACTCATTCAGGCCTTTGCTCATGATATTGGCATTCATGACGTCACGACCTTCGATGATGTCATTCTGCACAGAATTGTCGACGCCAGTCGATTGCATCGACAGCAGTATGATGTCACATGCCAGAAGCTGGACTCGCTGAACCATAATCTTAGGGTAAGAATAACCTATACACTTTTCATTATGTGTGCTTTCCGAGTCTAAGGGGCAAGGTTGATTATGAGAGAGCGTTGCTTGTAAATAAAAAAAGAGTTCAAAATAATCATTCAATTAATCAATAATTGAATGAATCAATCAATTAATCAATCAATTTATCTATTAATAATTCATCAACAAGCCGTTATTTTCTTATTTAACATTGTGCTAAATTCAATGGATGCATTTACTAAGTAAACAATATCATTAATCTCTTGTCTGATTTTTCAGGTTCTCGTCAACAGCATGGGCATCAAGCACCTGCCCGACGCAGACGACGATTCCCTGCTGACAGAAATTGTTTCTCGTCGTTGGCGGGAAAATGAGACAGAAATCGGCAACCTCCAACAGAGGTTGAACGAGAAGACTTCCCAATTAAAGGTAAAAAGAAGGCTGCACAATCACGTTATTTCAATGAACAATATCACTTGAAAAAAGGCATCTGCGTGAAAAATTAATCGCTCAAGTAGCACACCCTATCTGATGAACTTGAACAATGTGTATAAAAGTTGTTTTATTGGTGTAAATATTCGAAATAAATAAGACATTTGTTTTATTAAATAATCATTCCTCCACAAATTCCCTAAAGTCCAGTGTACACACAAAAAAATAAAGGTGCGCCCAAGGTGCAACTTTGTGGAAATAGGTGCAGAGCAATTTCTGCCGCGATATTCGAGCAATTTTGCACCTTTCACGGCTGAGCGCTCGCCCCACTCCATTACGTTTGCAAGTTTGCACCTTTTAGGTGCACATTTATGCAAATTTATGGATGTTTTCCGAATCCTGGTGTGAGCTATTTCTACCATCTGTTTCTATGAATACAATTTCAATACGGAAACTGCAACTTGCATACATTATATTATTTTCTATGTCGGACAAGCTCAGATAAGCTTTCAGGTTGTCAAAAACAACCCTTGTTTAAAAGGTATGCATGGAATTTGAATACATAACAGAAACGGCGTATAGGTGCAAAGTTTGCACCTCAAAAGGATGAAAATCATGCACCTTCGGCTTCAACACTATATAATTATGTGAAAATACACACCTTCACGGACAGCGTGTTGGCCAAGTAGGTAGAGCGTCCGTCTCACGTGCAGAAAGTCGCAGGTTCGAGCCCCGGTAAGGTCATATTTGTACCAGTTTTTAAATATTTGTAAATGTTAATTAATAAAGTGTATTATAATGTAAATACTATAAATAGCACTGGAATGAACGTAAATTGCGGTTCACACACAAAAACACACAGTTTGCAAGAAAAAGAAGAATACTTTTTTATTTTCTATGGTGAAACTTTGCACCTTTCGGGTGCAACTTCGCACCTTTCAGAAAAGTGCAACCTTGTACCTTTCAGAAAGGTGCAAAGTTGCACTTTTAAAGGTGCTCCCAGTGTGACATTGGTCTGCACCTTTAAAGGTGCAAAGTTGAGCCTATTTTTCTTAGTGTGTACAATATAAAGTATGCTTGAACTCTTTCTGGTTCTTCATCACAGCACGTGGCCAAGTTGATGGGTCTCGAACCCACCAATGACGAAACAGTCTTTGATGACATCACACGGGAGTGGTGGAAGAGACTAACACGATTTGATGATAAAGAGAGAGAATTGATGGAGGAAAGAGAGAAAACTCAACGGCTTGATGAAGCTATGCAGGTATATAATTATGTATAAAATTATAGACTACATATTTTGTTCACCTAATGGCTGACATGTTTTTTTGTTTAAAGGCATTTTGTTATATTAGATTAAATGAATCTAAATTGTAATGCATTCTCATCCCCTCCCCCCAGGTTGCAATATTGTGGATCATGTAAAATAACTTTTAGTAATAGGGGTGTGAGATCCCATGAGAGGAAAAAAAATAAGAAAAGAAAGAATGAATGAATGAACAATATAATTTCAGTAGGGGATAGGACGGTTTGGGGGTTCGCTCGATTTTTCATTATATTTCCGAAAGAAAAAAAAACTACATTAGGCACTATTTTTTTCCGTAAATTACACTTTGAACCATATATTCGTATTTATTAAAGTTCAAATTCATCGGGAAGAATACTCACTTATTTGTTATTATTTCATACTATCGTATTAATTTAAATGGATTTCCACGGTTTAATGTGGATTTATTTTTGCTTAGGGTTATAGGCTTGTTATATAATTCCTCTAGCAATAAACTATCTACGTATGATGCAGATTGCAAGTGCTGTACACTCAGGTTTGTCTTCAAAATATCAAGACAAGTGCACAAGACTGGTGCCACCAGACAATGTTCATACATAGTTCGTATGTTTGATTATCATCAAACAGGGTGTGGCCGAAGTGATGGGAGTTGAGCCGAGAAACGAGTCAGTCTTCCGTGACATCAAGGCGACTTGGTCACAGATGCAGAAGAAATACACCGATGTGGTGCTGCAATTGATGGAGGAGAGAGAGAAAACTCGACGAAGAGAGAAAAGTTTAGAGGTAAACATCATTAATCTGAGAGTTTGTTTCTCTGCGCGCGCAGTTTTGTATTTTGTGTTTTCAATTGTAGTAACTTTAAATGGTTGACGTTCGCAATGTATTGTTTACATTTCCACCAAATATCAGTATAGAAGAGCCAATAGATGTTCCGCAATAAGTACAGGTTCCCTTTTATTCGTCACACATAATCACACATGCATACATTTATGATACATACATACATACATACATAGATGCTTACATACATACATACATACATACATACATACATACATACGAGGCCTAACTAAAATGAGAAATTATCTGGCTGATTATTTGCTTGCCGTTGTTTAAATGGTAAACTTCTGAAGTATTATGAATTTTGTTGTTGTTGTTTTCAGCAGACACAACCAAGTGGAAAAGGCAGTAGCGTTAGAGTGGGGGTTTGGAAGGGCGCTTAACCCTCCAAATGAAATTTGATCATGGTTCAAAGAGGCTTATAATATTGATAAATTTCGTGTGTGTATTTTCGTTTCCGACCCCAAATGATTTGGTTCTTAAAGTCACTGGAAAAAGGGTGTACAAACAGGTGTTTATTTTATTCTGATACGAAACAGGGTGTGGCCAAATTGATGGGTGTCGAACCGAGTACGGATGACACTGTCTTTGATGACATCAAATTGTCTTGGTTGACGATGCAGGAGAAATTTGCTAACATGGAGCTGCAATTGATGGAGGAGAGAGAGAAAACTCGACGAGCTGAGGAGACTTTGCATGTAAGTTTCGAAAATGTTTAGAAATATAAGAGGAGTTCTGAAGTAATCTGAAACACATTTATTTGACAGTAGTGTAATACCAGTGTATCATTTCCACTCCTTTTGCATCTCTGCTATAAAGGTCTTAGAGACATGCAATTTCGCCTATGTGTTTTGCGTTATACAAAAATATATTTCATTATTATTACTGTTATCATTATCATTATCATTATCATAATCATTATCATTATCAACATAAATAACCAGTTTCAAGGATTTCATTTTGATTCCATTTTACTTTTTTGAATTTTATGGGAGTTAATCCTTCTTATACCTCGTTTATCTACATCATTATGTATGTGCATGTACCGAATTGTCAGAAGGCAAGATCAACGAATAAAGCAATGCACTATTTTGTCTATACTCTTAAATATCCAGGCCTACCTCGCTCAACCATCACCCATCGTGGAATCTGTCAGCACTCAGACAGCCCAACACCTCCCACCTCCACATGGCCCTCCAGAAACCCCAAGACTCACACCGTCGTCCCGATACATCGACGACGTCAAAGTCTCCGCGGGAGACGCCCCGTCCTCATCCGATGATATCGTAGTGTCCCAATCGGCTGAAAAGGAATTGGAACAGTCGGCTTTCACCACGCCCTCTGTTGTCGGATACGATCGTATTGAGGCTGACGAAAGGAGATCTCACTATGATGACACAAAGTAAGCTTATTGATTGATTGATTGATTGATTGATTGATTGATTGATTGATTGATTGATTGATTGATTGATTGATTGATTGATTGATTGATCGATTGATTGATTGATTGATTGATTGATTGATTATGGTTTGATTGATTGATTGATTGATTGATTGATTGATTGATAGATAGATAGATTGATCGATCGATTTCTTGGTTGATTGATTGATTGATAGATTGATTGATTGATAGATTGATTGATTGATTGATTGATTGATTGATTGATTGATTGATTAATTGATTGATTGATTGATTGATTGATTGGATTTTACTGTGAAGACATCAGTACGAAAGATTATTTTTTAAAAATAGTAAAAACTCGAAAGATGCTGAAAACCTATGGCGACCGAAACTTGCTTTATAATAATATGATTATTTCGATAATCATAGGCAGAAACATAAGAATGTTGAACTAAACATGCCATGCTCATAAATTCAAAATGTTAATCATTTACGTGAAATACATAGTTATGAACATAAGACTTGGTCATAAAATTCATATTATGGAGTCACAACTGCCACATACATTTTGTCATGGTATTCATCACAATGCAAAAAACAGAGTTTCAGTACTTTCCCCAATAACTTACAGGGACTTGATATTCGTATTTATGATTATATACCTTTCTGGCAGAAATAATGCCAGCTGTGTTCGTAGCCAACTTGTGAGTATTATCGTAAACGCAGTGGTATACTGTTGATAACAGGAATTGCACATACATGTATTTCAAGTTAAAGCGAAGTTTAGTTTTGGGAATTTTTTGTTATTTGAAAGCTTTATGCCCCAAGTCATAACCTGCAATATAGATTTGAATGTCTTTAGTTTTTTTTTTTATATGAATTTATGAAATGTCGGGGGGGGACCCCGACATTTTTGACCATATTTTTAATGTATAGATCCAAAGGGTTAATAAGCGTTAGGTTAGATGAGGTATAACTCATTAACTTCTTTTTGTCTTTAGTTTTTTTTTTCAATTAATTAATGAAAATGTCGGGGGGGTCCCCCCCCCCGACATTTTCAGCTATATTTTACATTATAGCATTCAAAGCGGTTAAAAAGTTATATATGAGCTATACTCATCTGAAAGAGCAGAGTCTGCTCTTTCAGATGAGTATAACACATGCAAACTTAAAGCCTTTTAACCTTTGGATGCTATAATATAAATATGTAATATATGTTAATATAGTTATATATATATAGTTAATAATAAAAAAAACTAAGACATCAGAATCTATTATTGCAGGGTTAGTTTGGGGGATAAAGCTTTCAAATAACAAAAAATCCCCAAAACTAAACTTGGGCTTTAATGTTTGGGATGTCAACAAAGACGTCAGTGTCAATAGAGGACTACACCCTTGGGTGTGACAACTATACCCAGGTGTTGACCGTCATACTGACGAGCGTGGAAATAACATTAAGATTAGGTGTTAACATAACACTGAAACTCCATCATCAGTGTGGAATTCATAGTGTGGTCCTATATTTACGGGTTAATGTTAACACCAGGGGTGTCGATCCTGGAGTGACAAGGAGGGCAGTCGCCACCCCAATGAAAATATTGGGGGGGGGGGCAAACATATTGATATCGATTGCCCCCCCCCCCCTAATAATTTTTGACAACAAAATTCATAATATGCAATGCAAGGATATGTTTATGCTTGAAAAGTACTGGAAAGCACTATTATATGAAACCTTAGCATGAAAACTTAGCATAAAAATACAATTAAACATACAAATTTTTCATTTTTTCGGCGTGCTTCGCGCACAAAATTTTGTGTTGCAATATGGCGAAAATTGTTTACCTTTTTCACTTTTGCCCCCCCCCCCCAATCGGAAACATGGATCGACGCCTGTGGTTAACAGTAACGTTTCGCTGTAACAATTTGTCTTTTATCAATGTAATCTTGGATTTCTGATAAACCTCATTGTTATTTTTCATCAATAGGATGTCGTCGGCAACAGGGGCGTCAGCTGCCGCCATCGTTCCACTTCCTGGAACAACTGAGAGACCAAAGCCGAAAGATTCGGCTGGCTCACGGCAACGATCCGACCCATCAATTCAGCCAACCTCCGTTCCATCTGCCAATCCTGCCGCCATTGACAATTGGGTCGAAAGTATGGACGATCTTACCTCATGGAACGAGTCTGGCGACGTCGTCGAACTCGGTAGTGGCGTGGCAGGCACCGTGTTCTTACACCGCCACGTTAGGACCAACTTGCCCGTCGCCCTGAAAGTTATAACTCTGCCTTCCCGTCACGACAGCGGTGATCGTCGAAGGGCCAACGAAAAGTTCATGAAGGAAGTGGAAATCCACAAAGCGTTGGGACATCTCGAGTATTTTCCAACTTTCTTGGGATGTTTCAGGGTCAGTGTCAATGAACTGGCGATTGCTATGGAATTCATCGGTGACTGTACTAGTGGGTGTGGTTACTCGATAGGTGATGCGTTTGATCGTAAGGGGCAGGTCCTGAGCGATAATGATTGGTATGATGTCTTAATTGACGTTGCTAATGGACTAAAAGCTATGCATGAGAACGGTTTTCTAAACAACGACCTGAAAGAGGATAACGTTATGCTGTACCAGAAGGACGGGGGATGGAGAGCAAAGTTGATTGATTTCGGATGGTCCACGGATCATCCGTTAGAGTTGCTACTCACCGATGAGGCTAAATTTGAATACGAGTATGGAATGAAACATAACCACATTCCTCCCGAGTGTGCCTTGGACGACAAACCCACGTCAGAGTCGAGCGACATCTACCAGCTGGGCAGACTGCTTGGTTTCGTCGGGCAAGAGATGCATATACACGGACTCTACGACATGGGCCATTACACGACGACGGCTTGCCCAGACAAGCGGCCAAATTTACAGTCATTTATCGATGAACTGTACTTGCAAAAATCGGGAAATGTCGATTACTTGTAAATACTTGCCCCCTGTGATCAGTCATTTATCGATGAACTGTACTTGCAAAAATCGGGAAATGTCGATTACTTGTAAATACTTGCCGGCTGTGATCGACAAATGGTGGACTATATGACAAATTTCTCGATAATAGCAAATGTATTTTCCATTACCCTCCCTACTCAAAGTATTGCAACATACACTATAACGCATGCGTCTTGAGTTGAAGTGGTCTTTCTGTAATGTCATTGGCAAATAATAAATTATTTGAAAAGAAATCAATGAATATTATTTCTCCTTTCTTTGAAGGCGGGGAGATTATCAAATGTAGGCGCGCCCACGGCAGAGGGGCGGGAGCGTGAAATTTAACATTTTGTCGCCTCCCTGTATAGGGTGGGAGTAAATTTACAATAGTATCGTAATTCGGCTTCATATTTCCCGTAAAACGATTGTGATGGCTTTGAAAGACTTCTAACAAACAAAAAATGCCAATGTGTTCCTCTGACGCGGTCCCCGATAGAAGACACCACCCAGCGAAGACGAAAGCGCCTCCTATCTTCATAAGACAGTTGTAAGGAGGATTTCGCCCCATATTTCAGAAAGGACCTCTTTAAGTTGTAATTTCTTATTATTTCTTAATTCTAAAGGCGGTTTATTATTGCAAACATCCTAAAATTTGCTGTCATGCGACTTTTCAGTACATTTGATATAATAATGTGGAGAAAAGGCCATCATCTTTATATTAGTAGCCTTATCCTTTTTACCACTGTCTTATGAGGATAGGAGGCGCGTTCGTCTTCGCGGAGTGGTGTCTTCTTTCAGGGACCGCGTCAGAAGAACACATTGACATTTTTTGTTTGTTGGAAGTCTTTCCAAGCCATCACAACCGTTTCACGGGAAATATGAAATCGAATTACGATACCAGTGAGAATTAACACCCCTCCCATACAGGGAGGAGAAAAAAATGTTAAATTTTATGTTCCCGCCCCTCTG
>JZLH01S0026868.1:24807-54541 GCA_001188425.1 Eucidaris tribuloides | reverse complement strand
AAATGAGATTGGGTTGTCGGCGATCCGTATGTTGCGGAGGTCAAGAAAGTTTGGGGAAGCAGCAAGTGTTGTAACGGAGTCACATCCGAAACAGGAAAAGGTGAACAGCATCTCTTGTTTGAATGATTCTGCACTTGAGCCAGATGTAAAGACAAAAACATCTCCGGCGGAAAGCAAGATGGCAATTGAAGACGGGCCATCTGTTACCGTAAACAGTGTGCCTGACAATCAAACAATCAAATCTACCTCGGCTTCAACAAGAAGCCAACAAACAGCAGCTGATCTAATGAGCCGAATTCCATCAATGACATCCTCAGGGGCTCGATCTGTACTTACGAAGATTGGGGTGGCATCAGGTGATGATGCGCCCTCGCCTTCCAACCGTCTCACTCCCACTCCGACTAAACTCACCAAACACGATTCAACCGTGAATATTGTTCCCCATCCGGAGAGTGCTTCTGCCACGCTGGAGTACAAAACAGTATCGCAATCAACAGAGACTCTCGACGATGAAACCCACGTCAAACGTGAGATGCACGACACAAAACGACCCGAAGGAGGTACGTCTTATGTTTACAACAATTACAACCTCAGGTACATTCAGGTGAATTTATTCAAGCTGCCGGGGACTCTGTTTCAACTGAGAAGGAAGAAGAAGCCTGCGGCTCCTACCGTCCCTGTGGAGGAGGGCACCACATATTTTGACTCTGATGTTCCTCTATTGGATATGACGCAGGCACTGAGCAGTGACACAGTTGGTGCGGCAACTCCAGAGACCAGCACACATTCAGATGAGGCCGTGGAGAAAAGTAAAAAATATGCACAGGTGGCAGGAAAGATGAAAGAAGTGAAAGTGCAACACAAACCGGCCGAAGAGAATAACTTCAAGAAATCTGTAAGACCTGTAAGTTAGTGTGAATTTTTTTTTTTCACTCAATTAATACTTTTGGGGGAAAGATCTGCTTCTACTTCTACTGGTATTTACGTGTATTGCGCCTAGTGGCTTCATAGCATACTAGAAGCATATTCAAATTCATTGATATTTTAATCACTTTGTTAGAAAATATGTGAACAATGTTTTTGGACCTCTTATTGTGCATAAATGTCTTTTGCTTAATTTTCTATTTTGTACACTATATACTGTGGGTAGCTAGCTCGTTAGTGATAAGCTATGTCAGAGGGTGATATCAATTTTAATTTAAAGTAGATTTCACTTTTAATTAAAATTTAAGTTGAAGGTTAATTTTAAAAGTGGATAAGAATAAAGTGGCTTTATCAGATATGGTATGACACAACTGAAAAGTAATTATCCACTGTTTTCTTTATTTATTTTTTTGTGTTGAAATTATGAAACAGCAATTAATAATGTAAATCTTTGCCATTTGTTTTTATAACTTCATAACTAAAAGCAATCTAATTTTGGTTATGATATCCTGATTTAAAATACTAGTGAAATATTGTTCATTAATTTGTTCACTGCTGACATTTATGTGCAGGTCATTTCTAAGGCGAATATCGACGCCCGGACCAAGTCACTGGCTATCGGGATCTCCCTGGCAACCTCAACTGCTTCCCTTCAGCTCAAGTTGGAGAGGCTCTGCAATCACCTCGTCCAGTATCCAGAATCTAGACACATCGCCGTCAATGAACGCCTGATTCCGGCATTGCTGAAAATCAAACGGAGCAAGAAAGACGCGACCACGTCAGCCCATGTCAACCAGATGTTGGCCCAGCTGGGGTATGCCTCACCTGTCTCAGGGCGGGGTGTACGCATATTGGCTGTGGATGGGGGAGGAACAAGGTTTGATCTTATTTATGTCAAGTTTTTATATTCATTTTTATTTTTTTTTGGTGGGGAGGGTATTAGGGGCCATTGTGTCTTTAACTTGGTTCAGTGCTGGCCAAAAACAGTGCACAGGAGTGGCCATGTATACACATGATGACATATATGATACCCTGGGGTACCAAATACAATTTAAAATCCGCCATTTTGTTGAATTTACTAAACCATCCCTCAAATCCTGCATACATATGTCTTTTTCAAATAAAAAACAGAAAGAAACAAAATCAAGTGCTACTTTTCCGTTTTTATCAGGCGGGCGTCTGTAAAAATCAGTAATTTTTCATTTAAAACTTTGGTTGCTGGGCTAAAATTTACCAGAAATGTTCACCAGATATTGGATCGTCTTGTAGTTATACATGTATACAGTATAAACTTCAAAAGTAACCATGTATGATTTTCTCTGAAAACTGAAATGTTATGGAGACATGAACTTTTAACTCATTTCTTTGGTCCAATGTGTCTTCATTTAACTAGAAGTATCATAACCATTCAGTGATATTCGTCTTTGGAATTCAGAGACTGCATGAAACTGATTGTCTTTTTGGCCAACTGGTGCACCATCAGTATCTTATTGAGGTTACACATGGGAGCAGGGATGTAGTCGAGGCCGGCTGTTCTGAGTCACGAGGCCACTGGAAAAATATTGTTCCCATTGACTTTGTAGACGTGAGCTATGAGCACACAAAGTATTGAAATACACTTTTACTCAAATAGTGTCCCTGTTCTCGTCACATTCCAGAGGCGTCATTCCCATCGAGATTATGCGTGAGTTGGAATGGCAGGCCAAGCAGCCCATCCACCAGCTGTTTGACTACTGGATTGGGGTCAGCTCCGGTGCCGTGCTCGCCTTCCTCCTGGCGTACGGGAGGGCACCGCTCCCGACGTGTGAGCAGCTGTTCAAGGAGCTGAGCGTGGACGTCTTCAACAGGAACACCCTGCTTGGGACCAGCAAACTGTTCTTTAATCACGCCTACTATGACACCGACGCTTGGATGAAGATTTTGAAGTAACGATATAGATATTATTTTGAGAATTGATTTAGAGGGAGTATGTGACCTCTCAAATAAAAAGGGGTGGCAAAAATTGGGCCCAAATCACTGTTTGCCCCAGGGTTAACAATTTAAATCACTGATTTAAATCATGATTGTTTAAAAAAGAATCAGTGATTTAAATCAAATCAATCACTATTTAACTTAAAGCCCACCCCTCAAAAAAGTGTCCCCCTCTCAGGCTCTCACTTCATTTTATGTGCCCTCTATTGTTTTGTGCCCGTACTGAGTGAAGTGAAACTGCATTTTTGTCCCTAAAGTTTGTAGTTATGTTTTGAATTGCTCAGTTATTTTCTGACACCAAAACATTATATTCCAAATGTGAAAAATCAAGAACACTTCCTGCAATGGAAAAAGAAATCACTAAATGTACCCTTCATTTCTTTTATGCAAAAACTTGACAGCAGAAATTGATAATGTAGTTATAAATCTTGTGCAGTGTTCTGATTTTCTTTTCATGTTAATTTATTTATTTATTTATTTATTTATTCTATTTTTTATATTTTTATTTGAAGACTGATATTTCTTAATTACATGCATTAAATTTATTCATTTCATATATTTTGGTTTGTTCATCTTTCAGAGAGCACATGGAAGGTGTAGGCCAAAGTCCTGCCATTGAGATGTCTCAGGACCCTGGTTGTCCCAAGGTAATCCAGAAAATCGATAACATGTCACTGGTACAATTTTATGCCACACATGGTATCTTTTCCATAATTGTTAAAATAGTAAAAAGTATAGTAATATTGAAGAGGAATAGTACTTACAAAATTATTCGTAAAAATGGTAGGTTTACATTGGATATTTTCCTACAAAGGTGACATTTTATCAGAGAGTTTCTGTGAAAAGGGGAAAAACGTAAATTTTCTATTGACATCTACTAATCCTATATCTTGACAGCATTGTCATAACATTATGTTTTTAAAAGGATATAATTTAATCTACAACCTTTATGCAGAAAACTTTTCTCCGCAATACATGTGTAAAACATTATTGCTGTTTGAAGCTGACAATACACTCCAAACCTTGCCTAATGTGGCAATGCTGAGTAATGCACAACACTCTGTGATATCATTTCCTCAGGTCTCAGCCGTGGCCACTCTGATGAATTCTGGTTCCATCAAGAATTTCCTGTTTCGCAACTACAACCCACCGGTCAACACCTCGTCTTTCTACCAGGGCTCCTCCAAGTACAAGTTATGCGAGGCGTTGAGGGCGTCTTCTGCCGCTCCAGGCTACTTTGAGGAGTACAAGTTGGATGACTTTGTTTTTCAGGTGAAGTAACCGTATCCCATAATCAGAGATGAGTAGGATTAGTAGTTAGTAAGTAAGTAAATCCAGATACGTTAATCTGGTTTTGTCTCTGTTACAGGGGTGGCCGGATTCACCTCACAATGTGAGAATCTAATGGAGCAATATTTTAGTTACCGAATACCCTTCCTGACACCAACCACAGGTGTCAGCAGTGGCCCTAGACTTTGGTCAACCAAAGACCATCGTGCAACACAGCAAAATTTAAATGAAAATGCCGGATGGCTGCCGTAGGCTCATCAGAGCCAGAGCCCTTATTGATAGATTTTCTTTTAGTTCTTCCTTTGTACCCAGTTACAATTACTCTGTTCAAATACAGTTACAATTACATTCATCTGGCTTTAAAATAAAATTACTATGACAATTTTCATTATGTCGGGTTCAGAATGTAAACTACAATTACAAATACATTGGCATTAACATATGAATTACTATGACCAGTACAATTACCTTGTCTACATATATGCAGACTTAAAATTATGAATTAGAATTATATTGACTTCAAACTATCAAATTACAATTACTTTGCCTCCACTATAAGTGCAATTAGACCTGGGACAAATACCTATTCTGACATTCAAATATTCAATGGGAAACGTATTTGAATTATTCAAATATTTGAAATACAAGTCAGGACACAAATGCAAGTACAGGGGACTAAGGACTAAATGGCTATATATAGTGGCAGATGAAAAGTTGAGAAACCCCAAAATGAATGGTGATTGTTTTACCTCCATAGCAAAATAAATTCCGACATTTACTGTTCACACAAACATTTTAAATAATGTAGATTGTTGTATGCATAAAATGTCTAAGACCAGGCTATCGGGATCGCTACCCACCTTGTTTGCATTCTTGCTGTGATTTTTAATTACGTGTACTTTAATGAAAACACATGATTGACATACTGTTAGATAGTGATACCCCTCAAAATGCATATGAACAAAGCACTGGGGTAAAATCTGTTTTGTGAGAAATGTAATGTGAATGTGAATTTGGCCAATTATTTTACATGCCAATTTCAATTACAATTACAGTTATATCGCCATCAAGAAATTTAATACTAAAATTATCCAAACCCAATTTCTTCCCAAATTTATCATTAATGATATTAAATAAATTTCAGTTACATGTATTATGTAATCATTAATTTGTCCACTTTCTCGATCTGGCTAACTCTTTAATTCTGCAGGATGGTGGTATTCTAACCAACAACCCCAGCGCCCTTGGTCTTCATGAGAGTAGGCTGTTGTGGCCCGACACCCCCATCCAGTGCCTGGTGTCCCTGGGGACAGGCCGGTATGACCCCGTGGATGAGGGCAGTGCCCCTGAGTTGAGCAGCCTGAAAAAGAAACTCACCCAGCTCATGATCAGTGCAACAGACACAGAATGTAAGTTTGGCATATACTATGACTATGTCGCAATTTTTTTTTGGCAGGACAGAGGCATAGCTAGGAATGGGGGAAGGGGGGGGGATCCTGAGCTTGCTGGTCTCCCCCTCCCAGAGATAGTTTCAAATACAGTAAATTAGATTAGATTACAAAGTAGATTAATTCAATTTTTGTATCAATGTAGCGAAAACAATAAAGTACAAATAGAATGTCAACTTTGGAACAGGAAAAATAACAAGATTTTGTGATGTCAGTGATCTTCATAACAAGAGTCTACTGTTCAGCAATTTTGTGGGCTTTGAATGGCTAACATCACGGGCTCCATCTCTGGATGCAGGTTGAGACTTTTACTACTGTCAATAGGGAGTTTTAGATTTTGCGACGTAGCGCATGACGCAGAATCTTCTCTCCTCTGGCACAGTGTTCTCCTCCTTTCCCGCGTCATGAAATATCTTGGTTTAGATTTCTTGCTGCGACGCGCACGATACAAATTTCTTCCAGGGACATTTTGATGCACGTGCTTGTGCGTTAGTGTATGCTACGCAGTATCCGTTAGCATTCGCTGAGGATGCGCAATCGAACATCCCTGATTCTACGCAATTGCAGTACAGAATTCCACGTAATCAAACTCGCCGCGTCGCCCATCTCGTGCAGACGTAAAATTGGCTGAGAACAGACAGTGAAATAGAACACGATGTAGGATCAACCGAGTTAAACTATCTCGCGCATGCGCAGTAAGGCGACATCAGAAGATTCCACATCGCGGATGAACATCTAAAACTCTCTTATAATACATGTAGCACCAGACCGTCTTCCCTAGTAAAAGTAGCTCGATTTAGATTTCACCCTGTTAACAATATATCTCAAGATTAAAACAAGCAAATTGAACAGAACAAACATTTAACTTTGCCCTTGGAGTTGATGTAAGCATCATGTCACAACAGTATTTTTAATTACCAAAGAGGGCGCTTTATACTTGCACAATTTTTTTTGAGACATGCTGTATATCACTTTCACTAACAGCACTAGAGCACTCTAAAGAGTGGATTTGTCGCATTCTAAATCACATGTATTATTATTGTACCTCCAGTCTTTTCAAAAACATATGGTGAACGCAGCTTTTCTTATGCTGCTCCGGTCTTGTGGAATGAGCTCCCTAGTAATATCAAAAGTATTAAGACGAAAATTCACGTTAGCTCCAGAAACTCATCTATTTTAGTTTTGTTTTAATATTACCACCCATCATTTCTCATTGGCTAACTGTGTGTGGCCTGGTAGCCTCAATGCTAGAGCTCCTATGAACAATAACTGACTGGGCATGTCCCTTAAATTGTCAGGGAACGGAGCAGCAACATGCTACCAGGCCTCACACAGGCGATGGGTGGTTCAAGTACTTTCTAAGTATTATATGTTGTTAAGCTGTAGATTGGTATAATCATTATTTTATTGGAAAATGTTCAAAGGCTCCATTAGTACGTAACTATTTATGTTCCCCTTACTTTCTTTTCACTGTTTTCTCATTTTCTTCTCAGCGCATAGGGACATTTTCACTTGATGTGTTATGCGCTATATAAAAGCTGTGTATCATTATTAGTATTATTATGATGTATTATATCCCTCATTGTAAGTTTCTTGAATTCTGGTTAGTCAAAAGTATGTCACATGATGAAAAATAAACACACTATTCTGTGAGTCTGGGAGACAAATGTTCGGAAAGTACTATAGTAGTCGGAGAGTACAATAGTAAAGTACTATTGTACTCTCGGAGAGTACAATAGTAAAGTACTATTGTACTCTCGACAGCGGGAGAGTACAATAGTAAAGTACTATTGTACTCTCGACAGCGAGATCGCGATTTGAGCTTAATTCAAATGAATCGTGTGTAAAAACACATGTACCGAATGCTATTTTTTCCGTGCGTGTGAAAGACATTATTGTGCACGCCCGTACGGAAGTTTGGCAAAGTTTAAGATTAACACTCTTTAAGTTCGTCAAATTTGAGTTAGGATTATAGTTAAAATAAGAATGAGGATTAAATTAGTGTTTTATAGGTTTATGAAATTGATACTCGACTAACTAGAGTATACGTTAATGGAATTGCATCCCTATCCGTACTGCAAGTAAAAATATCGCGCACCTGTATGCCGTGCGACACACAATTACTCGTAGGGGTTACCGTAAATACATTTCATTTTCCTTTTGTGTGTGTGTGTGTGTGTGTAATTTCCCTGTTATTCGATGACGGATATAAAACAAATATATCCTATGCTGAGAGTCTCTGTTTGAAACTATGACACCCTTGGTTACGTTGACTTAACTATTTTCCCTCGGGGCTGCACCCCTCGAGAAAATAGTACAGTCCACGTAACCTCGGGCTCGTCATAGTTTCAACCACAGACTCTCGTATCAGTATATATTTGTATATTATTATTGATCCCAACAGCGGTGCACACAGTCCTGCAGGACCTGCTGCCGTCGGGGAGCTACTTCCGCTTCAACCCCTCCCTGTCGGAGGACTTCCTCCTGGATGAGAATCGGCCTGACAAGATAGACCAGCTGCAGCAGGAGGCCCTGGACTACGTGTCCATCAACGAACTCCGCATCATGCAGGCGGCCGGCGTCCTGACCAGGGAGAAGTCCAGGCTGCAGAAGGCCAGAGACTGGGTCAAACTGCAGCAGGACACTTATCGATGAAAGGGGTGTGGTTCATAGTACCCAGGAGGCAGAGACTCAAACTCTCCCGCTTTAGGTAGACGATCTCCTGCTTGGAAGCAGATTTTTCAAAGTCTCCCACTTGAGTTTGATTTTCTCCCGCTCAAGCAGCCCTCCTCTTAAATGTGTATTTTTCCGTGTTTTGGACAAATTTGTTCGATAAAATTCTCCCAAAATAAGGCTTAGAGTGCATCAGAGAACATCTAGAACCCCTAAAAGTCCCTGACCACGAGCAACTCCAGGCTTCCTGCGTGTGATATGTGACATGTCACCACAAAACGATTAATAAGTCACAATGGAAGTTTTTGTGTAAATCGGATAATAGTCCAAGATTAGGTTGCAAAAACTTGATACGGGATTTCTGATATTTTTACCGAAAGACACACTATTGTCTTACAGCCTGTCCAAATTTGAAAGCAAGAAAGAGATTCAGAAGTTTGATTTTTCTTGAATTGAAGCTTCAACGCATGTTTTTGTGGGAGCTTGGAAAATAATTGGCTGAATTCGATCTTCACATCGTGAGATTACCATAATGTAACCCTAATATGATTGTCTTGTTATAAAGCATCGTCAAGCTCCCCTGTAAATATTTTGGTATCACACCAAAAAGCACTTTTATGGACTTTTATGGACTATTAATGTCGGTGATTGTTTAAGAGAAAAAAATCAATCAAGCTTATCTTTTTTTACTGAGGCCCTTCTCACGGACAGTTGTCGAAGCCTCCTGTTTCAGCATGAATCACTATCTTTGCAGCCGTTTAACACGGTTTACTTTGTGCATTACCCAGACAAATTATAACTGTATAACGCCGGGGTGGAGGATAATAGTTTCGCGTCCATGGATCTTTGCGCGAAGTTTTGCTTCAAAGCACGGGGAATTGCTGAGTGGTAGAGTGTCTGTGATTTTATTGTATTTACCATGCACTTTTGTACAGAAAATATCAGCGGAGTGAAAATTTCACGTTCAGGTAAAGCTCGCCGAAAAATGTCGCGAAAATAAAACCACCGACGAAATAGTGCAGCGTATACAGTACTAGTTCAATTTTAAGGCACAGAGTCTCTACTTTAAGAGCGGTATGAAAATACAATTCATTTTCATCTGACTTATGGTGCATTTTGTGGTGACAGGTCACATAGGAGATTTAACAAATCTAAAGCTGATATGGAGAAAGAATAGGCATGATTTCGTGGGAATATAATTAGAAATGGATGGTCTTGAAATTTAGATTGGACGAGGAAAGATAGAGAGGGAAGAGAGGGGTAGTAGGTAGGAAGCGGATGAATTGGATGATCAGTCTCATTCATGGATTACAGAGTAGAGGGCGGGAAGCCGGGAGGTGGAGCTTGTATTCAACAGCTAGGACAGAGATTTGTGGCATCCATGATTTCCTACGTCTCCGGATATGGATTAGAAGAGAGAGAGAGCAGCGACTAATCTACCATTTGCAAGGTGGTCCAGGCGCATAGAATCTCCCAGTAAAGAGATGTTTAGGGTTGGAGCCCTCTTAGGAGGTACAACATGAACCCTTGTTGGTCCATCGGTTCCACCACAAATTAGAGCTTGTAACGACTTCATCCGTAGCCCTGTGCAATAGGCTGCTCTTGACAAAGCAGAAAATGGCTAAATTAGTCTTGTCTCAAGTTCAGTGGGGGGTGCATATGTCAAAGTAGAATCTGTGATTCTGCAGACTACCCAGGAGGCGTGACATGATGTGTAAGACTCTGACTGTACAGGAAAAGGGTCCATGCTATGCTAGCAGGATATACACACAACAAAAAAGTAACTACCCGCCTCCTTTTCCAAAGCTAGACCATAACTCTACATTAGAGACTTGGGGAAATATTTAGTTTTGGTTAAAATCTGGAGCGTTAAACTTCATCCTTTTTCCATTTGCTGCACAGGAGCAAATTTTAAAAAAATCCGCGACGTCAACGTGACGGCCTTTCAAATGGTCCGATCAGCCCGTTAGCCAATAGGTCGCGCAGGGGGATCAGCCGATTGACCAATCAGAAACGCTGTGCTCGTCTTGCTACGGTGCCACAGTAACGGATTGGCAATTTTGAGCAAAATTGAAATCACAAGAAGAACAAATTCTGGTAAGCATGTCGTTATTAGTTTTCTCTATAAAAAACAAATTCATCGACGGTATGGATCTCAGATTTCAAACAATAAAACATTTGTAAGTACTAAACTACCGTTTGGTAATTGATAATGAAGGGATAATAATTGGACTTGGCAAATCCCTAACCCAATCTTTATGCTTCCTAATTAGTTATTCAAATTTTGATTAATCTGACATGATATCTATTGGTACCATTGGTCTATTGGACCCCTTGGTCTATAGGTTTCCCCCACTTTGAATGGCACTTGGAGTTAACAAGTCACTGATGTTGCCCAAGTAACACTCAAGTTGCCAAATAAATCTTATCCCTGACCATCAGCTAGGAGGATGTGAGCAGAAATGCCCTTGTAAAATAAGTGATCATGCCATTTTGGGAGTACACGTACAATATTTACCAAACCTGTATTATTGGAACTCTCAGAACAATGTACCAAAGAAAACGGGCAAATGCAATTCCAGTTTGAAACCAGTCACTATGAAATGTGACTTTACATCTGTCAAGATTTTATTTTGTAGTTGTCACTTTGAGACAATTGGTGAACCAGACAGTGTTTCGATGTAGTACATTTATTTATATTAAATACATGTAGTACACTTTCTTTTTTCATACCATTACAGTGCACCTTTTTTAACAATCGTACAAACTCAACATGGTGTGTAAAATTATTTTAAACTGTAAAATTTATTAATTTATTAAAGTTTACATTTATCAATGATTTAATTTTTAGTGGTATGCTAAGAGTATAACACTATTATTTGTAACTTCTGACAAGATTCATGTTTCATCTATAAATAATAATGTATCAACACCGACATTTTGCAGCAGCATTTTTTTTTTTTCACATTTTTCATAGATGGATAAAATCCTTGTAGCATCATTTAAGATAAATAGGTATTGTCCATTAAGTACCATAGAGAACATAGTGGAATAATTTTTTAACTTCCAAAACATTCTCATGTGATAAATCCGTTTTGCTATGCAAACACAAAAAGATTTGTGTAACCAAGTGTTTTAACCTTGTACTTGATTTTGCAACTGAATTACTGAAACATTACCAAATTCTGCTCAATAGTTTTCAATCTGACTTTTTGCCGATGCAAATTTGATTTATCTGGGAGAATAGTCTATAGAAAAAAATATTAAAAATGGCAGAAATTGTGTTATGATGGTAAAGTCTTAATTGCATCATGTACATGTAAATACTTGTAACTATGGACAATCTTTTCTACCTTATGTATCAACTATGCTGCCCCCCCCCCCCAACAAAAGGGCATAACTGACATTTTGGTGTTTAGGAGATATTGAGCAAAATGCATTTTGTTCAAAGCCTTTAAGCCCTATTCAGTGTCCTTTTAACAAGCAGATTATGAAACAGGGGGACACTTCTAATTAATATTTTTTTTGTTCTGCATGTTTAACATGATGTACTGAGTCCCCTACACTACAGTGTGTCCCAGAAAAAAGGAAACCGAGATTGATGAAGATATTTCAATATCTTAAAAACAAGTATGAAAAATGAGTTGTACATGGTTGGAAAGCATATTTTCTCTTCTTTCATTTAATACCGGTCACAGAGATTCCCATTCACGCATGGCTGAGCAAAGACAATAAGAAGGGACACAGGTATAAAATCATTTGCACGAGCAAATTTGAAATTCAGACTTTCATGCTTGAATTTATTCTGAGTATTTTCGACGTTGAAGGGCACCATTGAAAAGCTGATTTTATCTTCTTTCATATGATACCACATTTGTGAAAAATAAGCGTTGCATCAGTGAGAAAAGACAATTTGAAATGATGTATGCTTTCAGAAATGTTCCAAAATGCATTCATTAACAGTTTTCTGGAATTGGCAGCCAGCAAGCAATAAATACCCTTGCGAATATGACTCGGAGCTTATTGTTGTGTCCCGAGCAAGATATTATGTGAAGTCAGCCGTGCGTGAACGGTATTGTTCTGGCCGCCTCTAGTTGTCAAAATTTATTCATTTAAAAAATCACGCTAAAACAGGCATGTTTTAATTTTACTTGTTCTCTGGCATACATAATTCATTTTTACGCCCGAGGTGTCATATGAAAGACAAAATTCTGAATTTTTACGTCATGCTTTTATTTTTAAAAAACAATTACAGTTTTTACCATAAAAATGGACTCAAAGATGGAATATGCGCGTGCAAATGAAATTTTGGTAGAACCAATATCCATTGTTTTAGTTCAATTATGCGTGAACGATTAATAAAAAGTAATGTATCAAATGAAAGAAGAGGAACACAGCTTTACAATCATACCTAATTTATTGAAGAAGCTATTCATTATGATAGAATATTTTTGCGATGAAATCCGGTTTCCTTTTTTCTGGGACACACTGTATATATTTAATTTGAAAAAAAAGTCACTTATGCCCTTTTGTCAGTGGGGGGGGGGGGGGGCAGTATGGACTATATACCTTGTTAAGGTATCAAGTATGCACTATTGTTTAAAAAAGAGAAGAGTAGGCTTACTAATAACTAAATGACAATTTTATGTGAAATAGGAAGGGTTAAATTGATAAATTATGTTGTTTTGGATAGAAATTGTACTGCGGTGTAATGCAGATGGCAGTCTGCCAGTTAGCAGTATACTCTCAAGAAGAGAAGTAGCCTTATTTTGTATTCAAAATACACAAGTGCTTACAAACGTTACACACCCTCAAAAATCACTACTAGGCAATCTGTTAAGTTCAAAATATACAATATTTATTGCTCTGTGTGTCTTCATATGATGAACACATCTCAGCACCATCTTAAAAACCACTGTATGTACATGAACATAATTAAAATGTAACTGCATTCAAACCTCGGCAGTTGCAGAATTATGTGAATCAATTATATAAAATAATACAAGAAGCTGTATAGTTTATGTTTATAAAGATATATACAAGTGTTGTGCCATATATAAGATGTGGTTGTGTGCTGTTACTACACAATCAGGGAAAGTTTGTATCACATGTAAAACAGGACACCACAGTTTAATGTTACTGATTACAGTCGGACTAATTATCATTTACTTTACTGTAAAATATTTAGAAACCCGACAATAAATTATTTTCAAAATTAGTATACGAGTGTCCAAGTTTACATTCGTTTGTTGTTTTTGCATGTGAGTGTGTGTGTCTGTGTCTGTGCATGTGTGTGTTTGTAATCGCCTCCAACCGTGGACGCTTTAGATTAATTTTACAACTGCGGACGTACCTTCCAGGGGGGACGGTCCACGTTTTTAGATCTTGGTGTATTTGAGGTGCTTATGCGGCATTACTACCAGTAAGCAAGGTCCGCATTTGGAGGTTGTGTACTGTAATGTATACGTCCGCAGTTGTCAGAAGTTTCGTCCTCATTTAATAGGTAAAAATTGCCGTGTGTGTCCTCGGTATTACCATTACAGTTCGGCCTCAGTTATTCGGCCATCGATTATAGGGAGATCTCTGTTTTCTGGACAATGGGCTTATCAGTCATTACGTGTAATTGATATGCCTTTATCAGAAGTGTACACAGAAACAGGGACAGTAATTAAAGTGTCTCATGTGGGAGGTCTGTTGCAATTTGTGCAAGGTCTTTGGGTTGTTTATACAACAACTTATGACATGTGGACCTCCCCCCTATACTGTGTTTGTACATTATCTCTCTAATCCGGCCATATCACTTATCCGGATGGCTGCTGGTCCCAACGTAGCCGGTTAATCGAGTTCGAACTGTACAAACACACACTCACACACACATACACTCACATTAAAAATTGTACGTCCTCGGTTGAAGGTGATTACACATAGGTGTGTGTGTGTGTGTACGTCTATCTGTCCATCTGTATGATTGCATGTTTTGACAATTGTACATGCCTGTATGTGATTGCCTGGGTGTGAAGTTACAAAAATGTTTGATCAACGCAAATTTTTGGACTCAATTACTCATAACGTGCCAAAGTCGTGAATATGTACCACACAATACACACAATGTCCATAGAGCTGTAATTTATGTGGCACGTTAACAACAACAGTTTAAAGTATTTGGGGGGGAACCCACATCCGAAAATAAGATTCCAACCACTGAAAAACTTTTGTTTCTAATTTTTGGATCCCTGGTATAAAATATAATAAGGACTTGCATTGTCATACATTTAGTGGCTGAACTAGTTGCATGTATCTCCTGAAAGTAGCCAGTCCAAACTCTGGCATGTCAGGCAAATTTGAAAAAATTATAAACTACACTCAAAATATTAAATTGCATTTTACAGATTCCTTTGTGACGCATATTGTGCTATAATATCTTGGCAATTAGATGTCGATTTTATTGCCCACTTTTTTTACATGCAAAAATCCCATTGACTTTACAGATCAGGCAATAAACTAATTTAACAGCCCGTGAATTTGTTTGCTTGTCAAAATTGGGCGATGATATTAAAAACTAACCTTGCTCAGATGTGTGATACAGTAAACTCTTTAAATACTGAATTTATTTTGAGGGGATAATAAAGACGATTGTTCTTTTCATATTTTCTTTGAATTTTGCTTTCCTTATTGCGGTATTGACAATGGAAATTTTTCTATAGATCACTTAAGCACACTACTGCCCCCCCCCCCCATGACAAAAGGGCATAACTGACCTTTTTTTTTCAAAATTGAGTTATACAGTGTAGGGGACTCAGTACATCATGTTAAACATGAAGAACCAAAAAAAATACTAATTAGAAGTGTCCTTTTGTTTCATAATCTGCTTGTTAAAAGGACACTGAATAGGGCTTTATGTGTTAAACAAAATACATTTTGCTCAATATCTCGAAAATACCAAAATGTCAGTTATGCCCTTTTGTCATTGGGGGGGGGGGGCAGACTAGCCATTTTTAGTGTCTCCTGTACAAAGGTGAAGGAGAAAAATAATTATTACGATCGTTCAATTTAAAGGTACGATTGTGCACAGATGTAACATTGGCGTGCAAAGGGTTAATAATATCAAATGTAACATTTTAAACATAAGCCTCTCACACAAAAACATTACCTCATCATGAAAAACATAATGCCCAGTAGAAGACATATGCAATTACTACAAATAATCATTGTATTTGTAACATCTTTAAATTAAACATTGCAAAATACATCATATTTACAGTGCTCAACATTTATACTACACAACATTGGCAAAAAGTTGAACTAAATACAAATTACAGGTGGGATGGGGGATAGATACAGAAAATAGATAAAGCACATGACACTATTTTCACTTAAGTTTTTGAATGTTTTCTCTTCAATTTGACATGCATCTTTTTTATTTAATTTCATCCTGTTTTGTGCCCCCATCAAACACTATGTGAATGATTGGATATTCGTAGAGATTAAAATTAGTGAGAGATAATTTTTAATGGTTTTTATTATTGTTTATTTTGCGGGCAAGTAAATTTTTCTTTCGGGCAAGTATAAATCTGAGAGTGATAATTTCACTTGCCCAAAGGGCAAGCAAAAAAGAAAAGTTAGTGTGGAGCCCTGTTATAATGATGAATACTTTGAACCTGATGAAAAGGTGAAGTTCAATTAAAACTCTACAACCTTGATTGGTATATGTTTGCTGTATAATCTTCTACTATTGTTAAAGCCACAACAATTAACTCATCGCACTTCTCCGAACCCAAAGTTAATTTGTATACAGTATTATATATGCAGTGTTACTACGGAGTTGCAAATACTCAACTCATCTGGGCCCCAATGAATTGATACACATTTCTAATCTATTCATCTAGCTGCTGTTGTATCTTTTATCCAAGTGAATGCGCACATGCACACACAGAGACTCACACACACACACACACACACACACACCTATACGTGTAACGGGGACAGTGAAAAAACAAACAAACACACTCCGTATAACAACATGCAATCGAGGACACACACTCCCGTGTACAACATGCAATCGGGAGTTTGTGTATGTGTATGATTTTCACGTAACCGGGGACGTTGGGGGTGGCACACAAATTTTGGGCCATTTTTTAAGGCGCTTAGCGCCATCTACGTTTGATTTCTGGGCCATTTGAGGGTGGGCGTCCCGTTCCGAACGTCTCCAATCTGAATGTGGAGTGTCATACTTATGTCCCGGTTGAAGCGATTACAAACACACACACACACACAAAACACAACACACACGGCACACACCACCCCACATATCACACATCACGAAGATTAACTACACATCACTTCTCTCACATACACATATACACGCTACACACACTCTCACACCACACATACAAAATAAACACACACACACACACACACACACACAAGTACACATCTAAAAACTAGCGCAGCCCCACACTGTCAAATGCTCCTTAAAGTACGAATGTATGTATTTTGTATTTAAGAATGTTGTTTGTATTTGTACTATTGTTATATTGTTGTATTTATGTCATATCCATGTAAACAAACTAAATTTCCATTCATTTGGACAATAAAATATGAAATCTGAAATCTGAAATCTGAATTTCATTCAAATCTAGCACTGAAGTACGTGGACTTAAAGTAATAAATTTGCACCTGATTGATTGTGCCACATACTAGTATAATAAACACGTTATCACCCACTGGACATTAGAACTGGTGCCGAATAGCCCATTATAAGTCTTCCTGGGACGTCATCCAAAGTAATTCAGGTAATTCAGATTTTTTAATGAATAAATTAGAAAAAAAAAAGTTTCCACCATCCATTGGGTGAAATGCCTTGGTCATATATGACACCACTATGACATCACTTCAAGGTCATGCGTTTTCCATCCATTTACAGTGAATGATCCTGGCTCCTCATGAATGTTTGTTTTCTGCAAAAATAAAAATAAAAAAGTTATAATTATAATAATCATAATAATAAACACAAAAACACTGTGACATAAGTGAACATATTTACTGTAGTGCTATAAAAACCAAGTGACTCAGTATATTATGCAATGTGCAACCAATAATACATTCCCGCCACAAGTGTATGTCTCTGAGATGGGTCTGAAAGGTGTAGTTAAAACCACAGTTTCTGTCGTGTTTCAAGAAAGTTTCCCATTCAACTACCAATCACATACTGTATGCGCTGTATATTTTGCGGTGGGTTTTTTATTTTTGCGAATTTCACGACTTACTGAACACGAAAATTTTCACTTCCTGACATTTCTGTACAAAGTGAATGCAAATACAATAAAATCGCGTAAATAAACTCTCGCGAATTCCCCGTCTTAAAGCAAAATCGCAAAAATATATGGACGCGATACATGGCGTATACAGTAATACAACCAAAATCAGCAGAGAATAAATGTTAGACAGCCTCTGTTGGTGCATTTGTAAAACAGGTCTGCACACTAAATCAGTTTTCCAGACCAGTAAAAACACATTTTTCAATTTTTTTGTTTTTTTTGACTGGCCCGAACCTAAAATTTACTGGCCTGGAAATACATAAAGATAAACATTAAAAACAAGACTTTTGAGAAACAAATATATCAAGTCCACATATTAGCATTGATCTAATTTTCACAGTTCTTGCACGTCACGTCATTATTATTTGATATATGACTTGTTCATTAAATGTTTTCCTATCACCATCACTGTGTCTCAGCAGTGTCCAATTGTGGCCAAAATAGTAATTCAATGTAATTTGTCCACACATTTTGGCAGTTTCTCTTTTGTTTGTCTCTATCAGGGATTGTGCACCACAGGGAAGTATGCGAATAGGTATCAGCCCAACACAAAAAAAATTGCAAAAATGTTCCCTTTGTCCGGTTTAAAGCGAGATCATGTAAGCATGCAGCAATCTCTTTGAAAAGGCACCTAGTCAGTTTATCTAAACTGCACATAGGCCTAATTATGAAGTGGTAGTCATGATACGATCAAAGAAGTGTACTCCGTTGACGTCCATTTCTAGTAGGTGTGAGAGGGGCGTGTCACTTACTTCCTGCCCTTGTCTGGATTTCAACTGATTTAGCCGTTCCTCTCCCGACCCGGTTGTATGCTCTTATAGACACTCGATAGTCTGTCTGCGGCGCGAGGTTCCCAAGTTTTAGACTCAGCTGGTAGGGATTGTTGACCAAAGCCTCCAACGCTGGACCATCGCCAGTAACTGGGATTGTTAAAAAGAAGAAGAAAGAGGAAAACATTCTATTAACTGAGAGTCTGGGTATTCAAAATAAGGAGCACCCTTATCGTTTAGTTCAGATAGGCCTTAAAACGACTGCTTGTATGAACATGCACAGGGAACCTTGTTTACGTATGCAGTGCGTTTGGCACACAGGAAATTCGAAATACGTGGATGAAAATGAAATAGTTGAAGAAATTCTTCATTGGTACAGGCATTTATTGCAGAGAAGAAAAAAAGCAGGAGCAACTACTGAACTACTGAAACGGTAGAGATATCATGAGATAAAAACTAGAACAGTTCGACTGCGCGCGAGTCGATGGGTATGCCTCCGCAGTCCGCACTTCCATCCAATTGATGTAATTTGAAAAGCTTCAAGATACCATGGTAGCAAGAACAATGAGATGAATACGCCCATATTACCTTTGACCAAGTTACAGTAAAATCCAATAAGCAGTTCTTAAATTATCGCCACAATGAGCTCAATTCGGACATGACGCCTTGTGACCTTTGAACTCCAAAATCGAATCAGTAAATTGGTGCGTTACATTAGATACTTCTCCCAAGTTACATCAAAATCGGACCAGTCATACTCAAGTAATGAGCCCAAATCAGACATATCTAAGGCCCGGTGACCTTTGACCTTTCAACTCCAAAATCTAATCAGTTCATTGGTGCCTCATAATACATACTTCACCCACGTAACATGAAAATCCGACTGGCCGTTCTCAAGCTATCGCTGTAACAAGCCCAAATCAGACATATTTTAGGCCCGGTGACCTTTGACCTTTCAGCTCCAAAATCTAATCAGTTCATTGGTGCCTCATAATACATACTTCTACCAAGTAACATGAAAATCCAAGTAGCCGTTCTGAAGTAATCGCGGTAACGAGCCCAAATCAGATACTTTAGGCCCGGTGACCTTTGACCTTTCAGCTCCAAAATCTAATCAGTTCATTGGTGCCTCATAATACATACTTCATCCAAGTTACATCAGAAAATCCGAGCTGTTTTCAAGTAATCGCGGTAACGAACCCAATTCAGACATATTTTAGGCCCGGTGACCTTTGACCTTTCAGCTCCAAAATGTAATCAGTTCATTGGTGCCTCATAATACGTACTTCATCCAAGTTACAAGAAAATCCGATTAGCCGTTCTCAAGTTATCGCAGTAACGAACCCAAATCAGACATACTTTAGGCCCGGTGACCTTTGACCTTTCAGCTCCAAAATCTAATCAGTTCATTGGTGCCTCATAGTACATACTTGGTCCTAGTTACATCAAAATCCAATCGGGGATTCTTAAGTTATCGCGGTAACGAGAACCGGTAACGGACGGACGGACACACGGACGCACGGACGGACAACCCGAAAACATGATGCCTCCAGCAACTTCGTTGCGGAGGCATAAAAAATCAAAATTGGTTGACAAATGAGGGGAAGAAGCAATATTTGTTATTTTTAAATAAATCTGGCATAAACCAGCAGCATAAATTAGCATAAATAATTTTCAAACCAAAATTTCATAATTTCTTCCAGTTTGGAGTACCTCATGTAACTCTATCTGATGGAACAAAAAAATATAAATCAAAATTGGTCGATGAATGAAGGAGAAGCATTTTTGGTGATTTTTAGATAAACTTCACATAAATTAGCACAGAAAATGTTCTACTTTAAATTTCAAAATTTTGTGTAGAAGTTTGGTGTACTAATATGTAGCTCTACCAGATGAAACAAAAAAAAAATCAGAATCGGTCGACAGATGCCAGGGCATAAGCTCATCTGGCCCATTTGGGCTGGATAAGCTAAAAATTGTGTGTCTTTTTACTTACTAGGTGCATAGTTGATGATGTAACCATCAAGGTCACCACTCCCTGGTAGGCTCCATCTTAGTAGCATAGTCCGTGACCACGCCCTCACCTTAAAAGATTCCACTTCAGGAGGAACTGTGAAGTCAATCAAAGTATGATGGTGAACATTACAAAGCAACCTGTGAAAACAATAACCCATAACCCCAACCCTCAAAGTCCCTGCTCTCGAGTATCCTCCATCTTAATTCTTAACATCTTAATCTCGGGGGACCCCCGAGATTTTCGACTATATTTTACATTTTAGCATCCAAAGGGTTAATAAGGTGTTAAGGTTATATGAGTTATACCTCATCTGAAAGAACAGAGTCTACTCTTTCAGATAAGGTATAACTCATATTACCTTATTAACCCTTAGGATGTTATAATGTAACATATAGTTGAAAATCTTGGGGGTTCCCCCTGTGTGATGGACTTGCAAATCCTGGAATCAATCTTTAGGTTTGGCCGGAAGAATACTGGCACTTTTACATTCCGATTTGCATCTGGAGCACACATGAACATTCATGACAAAGATAACATAGCTTACATGCAGATCTGTCAAGTGTTCATCAAATCAGTACTGCACAACTTATTCTGCATCGACATGCCAAAATTACTACAGTGATTTGGATTATTAACCCCTACGACAACTACCACCTGGTCATTTATCCTAGGGGGTTGGTTGGTCAAGTAATTTTCCGGGTAAATGTAACTGCATAAAATTCATTGTAACTTCAGAAATCTTGGTAACAGTTATAATGTTACAAAGGGTACACGGTTATAATTTTGCATAATTACAAAACACCTTCTGTGATTGAATTATTGTTATTGATTGACACCCAGAAGAATTCAAAGCAGATAACAGAAGCACCAGAACCTAATCTTCTTGCATGTTTATAGATATATGAAGGAATAATTTCCACAGGTTATATTATATTGGACAATTTTTCTCAGAATATAAAAGTAGGATCTCGTCACAATTGTTTGTTTGTTTTTTTATGAATCTCTGCTGGTGGACACCTATCTCTTAAGAGTTAAAGGGCAGTGACATGATTGGGAGAAGTAAAAAATGGACCAAATGAGCACTTGAAAAATATACCAATATACACACTGGCTACAGTGTATATTCAGACTGGAAGGATTTGTCAAGCATCAATTTACCATTATTGAATTAATCTCTGGTTCTGATAAAAATTGATCCCCTAAAAAGCTACACACCATATTTCACCATCACAGCATTTTCTGACAACTGATAATTGTACAACAAAGAGGAAATGTATGACTATGAAATTTTCACAGCAGAAACACTAAACAGAATTCTTGATTCTGAGAGCATTTTGTCCTAAATTGAGGAATATTTGCAATCTCTTTGTTTCCCTTTAAAGATTGTGTCAGGGATATGTGCAAGTCCATTACTTCCCTTCATTATCAATACCAAATTGTAGTTTAGTACTTACAAATGGTGTGTTGAAAGTTTGAGATCCATACGTCATGAATTTGTTGTTTTATGAGAAAAACTAATAATGATTATGTTACCAGAATATTGTTCTTTCCGCGAGTTTCAATTTTGCTCAAATTGCAAATCGCGGTTATGTGTACGTTCGCGTGACCAGTGGAGCACACTGATTGGTTAAACGGCTAAACTCTGCACGACCTTCGGCTAACGGCTGATTGGACAATTTTGGAATGGCCCGTGCACGTTAACGTCACAGTAAATTTTGAAATTTAAATGTCCAGATTTTCACTAAAACTACATATTCTACCCAAAGGTTCTATGACAGGTGTTTATTCACATTGTGAACGATTTGAGCTGATTTCATTCATTTTGCAAATTTCTGACGTGCAAATCCCGTACTTTGTCTTTAAGTATATACTCACACTCTCCCGGTGTAAAGATGACAGGCACGGAGCTGTAGCCTTCTCCCCCGTCCCCACTGGCCATGACCATGACCTGGTAGGTGGTCCCCAGCCGTAGGCCATGGATGGTGCAGCTATTGGTGGGTGACAGACAGTTGAGGTTGTTGGCCGCAGACTGTGAATCCGTGTCTTGAAGTATGACCTGCAGGAATAGGGACACATGCACTGAAAGGTATTGGCTAACATTTACCACAGTTAAAAAAATCTGAGCTACATGATTCCCCATGCTACCACTGTCTTTGATAAGGTCTAAAAATGACGCCCTGAAAAAATTGTATTTCAAAATGATTATTTAGTGCTTTAAAAAAGTGAAAATCGTAAGTTGATCGGCTTCACCTGCCCATTTTCTCCCATAGACTTACTGTGTGCACACCTACACTATTTAAACTCGCCCCAGGTTTTGATTGTTTATTCATGCATAACTTGCCATCGGCAGTGTAACTTTCCAAACTTTTTTATTCTAGGGTGTTTATTTGTCCATATGAACACTACTATGTAGTTCAGACATCAAAATTTGACAATTTTTTAAAATTGAAGCTCCACAATGTTAGCCTATCACTTTAAAGACAGAAATCTTGATTTGCGAAGGTTACCATTGTTGTTCAGATTGGATCCAGTGGAATAAAGCTAGGTAAAAACACTGTGTTCAAAATTTGGGGATTGTATGATCTTCAGTTTTCAAAATATAAATGATAGGCTGAAGCCTTTTGCTCGAGTTGCATGTGTAGCATATTCTGGATTTCAGGTACAGCTTTAACTCACTGATTGTTAGATTGTGAAGAATTCACTTCTTTTGGCATAGGTGAGGCCATTTGGCACTGGTCAAACTTTACTTATATTTGTTTCTGAACCAGTACAAGCCTTGATTAGCAGGGACAGTATATGTGACCTGTCGCCACAAATCATATGCAAGTTGGAAAAAATAGAGACTCTTAAGCTTTGAGTCTTAACATGTGGAGCATTTTTGAAAAGTACTGGTGCACTGATCAACTTTTAAATTTGTGTGTCAATTTCAAACTGCTATAACTTCTCACACACATCATGGAGAATAGAGTTGTGTGAAAAGTTGTACTAAAAAGTATACCCTTTCTAACCAGGTATTCAATAATTAAATTTGTATCATAATATTGTGAATTTTTCTTTCTTAAGTTACAGTAATAATCTTTTTAAGTTATTTACTTCAGGTCAATAAATAACCAAAAATGTATAAAAACTGCATGTTTTTACATTTCGTAAAAGATCTGTGATAAAACCTCCAATTTGTAGGAAAATATCCAATGAAACCATAATCATTTTAGATTAACTTAAGTGAGTGCTATTCCTCTGCTATACAAAAGTAAACTAGAAATTTGGTGTGACCATAGGACACGGATGCCCCCGCTTAACGCGATCAGTCGGCATTTCTTATTGAGTAATCATGTGGAGAGCAATCTGCATGAGCTGTAACCTTTGACCTTTGACCTGCAGACTCTGAATTCAAACTCGACCTGTACTTTAGTATGATCTACCTACACACCAAAAATTTTTAAAATCCATCAAATATTTTTTAAGTTACTGTGCGGAAACCAATTCGCATATATAATGAGCTGTGACCTTTGACCTGCGGACTCCGTATTCGAACTTGTCCTGTATTTTAGTATGATCTATCTACACACCAAAAATTTTTAAAATCCGTCTAATATTTTCCAAGTTATTGTGCGGAAACCAATTCGCATATATAATGAGCTGTGACCTTTGACCTTTGACCTGCGGACTCCGAATTCGAACTTAATCTGTATTTTAGTATGATCTACCTACACACTTAAAATTCGTCAAATATTTTCAAGTTATTGTGCGGAAACCAATTCGCATATATAATGAGTTGTGACCTTTGACCTTTGACCTGCGGACTCCGAATTCGAACTTGATCTGCATTTTAGTATGATCTACCTACACACCAAAAATTTTGTAAAATCCGTCAAATATTTTTTAAGTTATCGTGCGGAAACCAATTAGGGGACGGACGGAAGGACGGACGGACGGAAGGACGGACGGACGGACGGACAAGTGCAACGCTTAATGCCCCCTCAAGACTTCGTCGGCGGGGGCATAAAAATGGTGTATCATTTGTGTAAGATGACAAAGCTAACCCATTTTAAAAGCCCGCTTACAAGTTTTAACTGTCACATAAATCATTATTAGGAAAATAAAGAAAAATTGCAAATATATTAGGGCTATATACTATGGTTAATTTTGCGAATCGTAGTTGGCAAAATTTTCAAGCTTCCGCATCATATGGTTAAGTTAATTTCAAGAAAAATCATATTCCTGAATCCCTTCTAGCCCTCAAATTTGGACAGATAAAAAGTGAATGTATGTCCTCTATGAAACTGTCAGAATCTCAGAATCAACAATTTCATATATACTATATATACTACTATTTATACTATATAAACTACCATTTGGACTAACTGTTCGTTTTATGACTACTGGTCACATACAACCCTATTTCTCTTACCCGGTATCCATACACAGTACCGTAAGATTCTCGTGGGGGAAGCAAGGTCCAGCTAACATTGACAGATGTGGATGAGATTGCATGAACAGACACACCAGTTGGGGCATCCGGAACTGTCAAAACTGCATTGATGAACACAAAATTGAAACATGAGATTATATGGGTATCAGTTAGGATTCACACTGAGCATACATGCCCTTAAGTTAACTTGCAGATAGCTAAGTTTGATAAAAAGGACCCTCCCCCCCTAAATTTCACACAAACTCCACCAAAGCTGAAAAATCAGTGAACCTGTTTCCTACAAATGCTACAATATATTTCTCCATAAACTTAAACATGTGCAATAATGATATCATTTGTTTCAACGGTAACGTTCCCAAAACTGAATAGTTTTTGCTGTTGTCTGTCTGTCTTTATGTTTGTTTGGCATCTGTGAGTTTGTCTGTATGTTTGCTAGAACTTGTTTACAGCAGACCAGGGTTGGCAATTTCCCGGGAAATACCTGTATTTCCTACCCAGGCGGGAAATACTGGGAAATACTGGGAAATACCGGGAAATACTGGGAAATACCTGGGAAATACTGGGAAATACGTGGGCAATACCTAGCCGTGTACTCTTGAAGTTGTACAAGGTCAACTAAGAAGGCCATTAATGCAATTCATTTGGGCTCTTCTTACACAAAACCATCTTGAACTAATAAATTTCAGATGAAAAGACTCTGAAAAACCTCTTTTCATTTTTGATAAGTTAATTCAGTGTTATTTCACATACTGTCCAATACATACAGTATTACACTGTACATTATTCAGGTGTTACATTGTGGGGTGCAGCCCTCATCTTGCTGAATATACAGGGTCATAATCAACATTTGTCAATGGGGTGCGCTATTTTAAGTGTTCTGGATTTATGGAGCAATTCAGATATTTGCAGACTGAAATGATTGAAAAAATTTTCTAATTTAAAATTAAAACAGTCAGGTGATTTTAAAATTTCCATACTTTTGGTATTGATTTGGCTGTGTAGAAAATTTGTCCCACCAATCATAATGAGTCCCTTGTTCCCCACCATCACTTAAGTTAGTTTTTTGTTGTATTTTGTGTTGAATCACACTTACTGAACAACAATCTCTACATTTTTGAGTTATTATCCTTCAAGAAATAACTTTTTTTAATAGTATTTCCCAGTATTTCCCGGTATTTCCCGTTTTTGTCAAAAATAGCAAGGCAGTATTTACCGGTAAATACCGGTATTTACCACCCGGTATTTACCGGCCAACCCTGGTTTACAGTCACGATTAACAATGGTGTGTAGGGCTTCGTGCTCTTTGAAGCACTTTCTTGTATTTTCAAGATTATTATTTCAGACGTTTGCATAATCTGCGTCAATTTCATCAACATTATTTTTCATTAAAAAGGATGACTCTGTTGTAATTGTAATTCATATATGTTGGAATTGAGAGTATTTTTCTCACCTTCCTGAAAGAGCAAGGTCAACTGCTTTATTGTTGTCTGAGAAAAAATAAACTTTATGAAAATCTTTGTGTGGTATCAATTCAACAGTTGTTCTAGTGTGACATAACATCTATCTATCTGTTATGTCCAAAAGAGGTTGTCCTACATGTGTGTTCCCTAAATCCCTGGCAAAGGGGTGCTTTTTTGTGTGACTAAGTCCAGCCCAAAAATTGTAAAAAAGGGGATGTCTTTGACTTTCACCATGAGATTTATTTTTAAAAAAGGTGGGTGTTTTTTGTCTCTCTTTCATTTTCGACAAAGAAGAAAGAAACTTAACAAGGCAAATGCCAAGCGTTGTCTCACCTGCATATCGCAGTCATGAAGAGACTGCATGTCAAAACTATGCTATATGACTTCTGAGGCTGTCAGCAGTTTAGGGGGTGAATTGTAGTTCTGACAGTTTACATACACAATAATGCTATAGGCCTACTTTATCCCTAGGAAATCAGATAACACTAAGAATGCTGTTAATACTATGAAACTATCAATTATTTCCCATGCCACCAGTGCCAGTCATGGAAAGTTAATTGACCTTTGACCTTAATTCAAATTCCCGACTCAATATTCGAAACCTTGACCTGCTACTTCAAGGAGATGGACGCTCAGTGGTATGAATTTTGGGTGATCCACTCGAAGCTATAGAAAGTTATTGTGTGTAACAACACAGCCAGTGCCAGTCATGGAAAGTTCATTGACCTTTCGACCTTAATCAAATTCAGCTCACATTCGACCTGACACCTTTAAGAGATGGACCTCTGGTATGAATTTGGTGATCCCACCTCAAAGGCTATAGAAAGTTATTGTGGTGTACAACACAGCACAGTGCCAGTCATGGAAAGTTCATTGACCTGTTGACCTTTGACCTTAATCAATTCAACTCACATTATCGAACTTGACCTGCACCTTCAAGAGATAGAACTTGTATGAAATTGAGCAATCCTACCGCGAGGTATAGAAAGCTTATTGTGTGTACAACATTGCAACATGCCAGTCGATGGAAGTTTCATTGACCTTTGACTTATTCAAATTTCAACTCATATTCGACTTGGACCTTGTGCTTAAGAGTATGACCTATTGGTATGAATTTGGTGATCCCCACCTCAAAGCTATAGAAAGTTTATTGTGTGTACAACTGTACAACATAGCACAGTGCCAGTCGATGGAAAGTTCATTGACCTTCTGACCTTTGACTTATTCAAATATTCGACTCATCTTTCAAAACTTGACCTGTGCCTTCAAGAGATGGACCTATGGTATGAATTGTGATCCCACCTTGAGCTAATAGAAAATTTTTGTGTGTACAACACAATTGTTGACACGACGCCGCCAACACCGCCGGACACCTTACACCGAAATAGTGATTACCTATGTCTCGCTCCGCTACGCATGCCGAGACAAAAAAAGGGGTTACAAAAATATTTCTATCTCTTTTGAAAATCATAGAGAAACTGATCAATCCTGATAAAATTCCTAAAATTCTGCTTAGTTCTGGAAAGCTCATTGAGAATTATTTTGAAAAGTAGAAACAATGAGATAGGGGGATACATTGACAGTGCTTCATGATTTTAGCGGGGTGTCAAAAGGTAGGAAAAGCCTCCAAAACCCATGAGGGGGGGATTCAAATGATATAGCAGTCTGAGACCAGGGGAAGCTTTCAAGGAAGTAACTAGCATATGCCGTACTCTACTAATACTGAGTGTGTGTGTTGTGTTGTGTCCGGGGGGGTGAGGGTTACTGGCAGCTATCAGACACTAATTCGCACCTCCTTCTTCTGAGGCGACAGTGATGAATTGTGGAAGGGTTCCGAGGCCGACCTCGTTCCGGCCTGCTAAGGATGATCTCATTACGGCATCAAGCTTGGTGTTAAGCCATGCAGCATGACTTCCGACGCCTTGCATAATCAATCCAATTGTCATCAATCTGGCCCAAACTGTGCGTGAGCGCCACGCCAGTCCACTACTGTTAGTAGAAGCCGGGTCCGTTCAGTTCTGCATTTCTGGAGAGGCTACACGGACGGTAAATGGTAAATATTATTTGTGCTGTATTATGAAGTATTATTACCACCAATCTATATGTTTTCATTTTCATCTTGCCTAACAGCTTCGTTTAATTATGACATATTCGATTTCCATTTTTTTTTCAGATTTCTTAAATGAATAGACTTAATAGACACTATCATTAGACACAAATAAATAAACAGACATATGATATATAAGTAATCAAATTAAAGAAACAAAAACCACAAAATGTTTTCGCTAGCAATAATTTAGCCTTTTGGAGACAACGGGCTCGTACAGAAGCGCAGTCCATGACACACTCAGAGATGATGGGCTTCGATTCCTGAGAAGCTCATAATATGATAATATTTTATGTGAGATTTAACATAACGCTATGGTTATACAGTCAACAAATACTTCTGTCCCATTAACACAAACTTTGACTAGTACAAATGCTAAAAATAAATACATTGTGTGGACTTTTCATGTATATATTTCCTATATGGTCAAGTCGTCTCACATGGAATAATACTGCTACCAGCGAGCCCCAAGGAGTTACACATGTCCATTACAGCTGGGATATTTGATCTAAAACCTCATTCGATTATCGTGGACAGAAACATCGTCGATAACACGATTTATCGCCTGAGTTGAAAAACAGATTTGTGATGAAGAAGATAAATCTATTTTAGGCTTACAGTGAGCCCTGTAGGACTGTTATAATCAAAACGTACTCAAAACAATGTTGCTTTCTGTAGACCCTCTTGTAACTAGATCAGAAGATTCATCATTCATGGTGCCGATTGTTTATAAATTTTTGGTGGCCACAGTGTTGATAGAGTTATTATGTTATACTAAATGCACCACTGCTCATAATACCACAAGTTTGATAGCTGAACAGCATGGAGGTCTCTCATATCCCCACCCCCTGTTTCTACCTATATGATTATGGGCAGTAGCACTCGTGTGCAGAGTGTTCATAGCTATAGGAATTTCTTGGTCCCTCCCACTGCAGTGCATGCATTTACCCCATTAGGTTTTCATAATTGATGGTATTTTGGGTCATATCGTGCTTCTGGCAATATTTTGAAATAATTATGAGATCATCATCGTGTATTCGATATTTTTTCAACATCGCATAATTTTGATATTATCATAATATCGATCACCACTAATGTCCATCATACCTGCCACGTGACATGAAACAGGTTGCCATCACTCGATACGTTCACGTTGATATCAGACGGATTACGCTCGGGGGCCATCGGTGGGGAGTACACCGGGCCCGCCACGTTGCTCGGCTGCGAGGTCCCAAACTTATTGACGGCTCGAAGTCTGAGGAAGTAGGAGTAGTAAGGTGGGATGTCAACAACGATAGGGGATTCCCCCAATGTGACATTCCTGA